>OU862883.1:32264526-32567721 GCA_917880725.1 Selenia dentaria | reverse complement strand
AAGTTATGAAAACATTATCCAAACTTTTTTGAACAGCCCTATTTTAAAATTAGTACTCAAGGGATGTACACCGCGATTAGGCAGCATGACGGCTATGACCTTTTGACGTTTGGACTAAAGGACAAAGGACGTCCATGGATGTGAATGCTCACATATTTCGTCTGTTTTTCGCACAATTTTGACAAAATCAATTTGTCAAAACAATATCATTCCAGCGCGGTTCTGATGTGTACGATATTACATTAGTGGTCCCATCGAGATTTGAAGCAACTCGCATTGAGTCTCCTATTTGGGTTATATACTTCCTATAAGTAAATTATTTATGGAACTTATTGGACGTCCATAGGCAGTCTGCACATCGCTTGCTTCGGTAGCTTCGCGATTAATGAAGCCATTTCTTGTTCGGCTGTTTTATTTGTTTTGCTTGTAAAAAATAAGCCGACACTTGTTTGGTTAGACAAGTATAAGTCTTCATTCAGTCACAAACATAATTCGTACGCAATTTAAGTTTTGATGACTGTTAAAAAAGCGCTAAATGACAACAATAGGCTCCGTTTAGCGCTTTTGGGTAGATCCCAAACAATAAAATACTTACGATTTTAAGAAGAGGTGTTTATATATTTTACATAAGCACATCTTATAGTAGGCAAGTTAGTGAAAACGATAACTGCATTTCATGCTTGCTAGTTTACGCGTATTTTCGGAAGTTCACCACGGGCACTTTGAGAAATTTTAGACATTAAATACACGTTAGACTCCCCAGAAGTATTTTAAATATGAAACGGTCTGTTA
The DNA here is from genome assembly GCA_917880725.1 of Selenia dentaria. Lineage (NCBI taxonomy): Eukaryota > Metazoa > Arthropoda > Insecta > Lepidoptera > Geometridae > Selenia > Selenia dentaria. The sequence goes on along the minus strand of OU862883.1, from coordinate 32,566,929 downwards.
GAAGTAATATAGTTTTTAAAGTGGTGTTGTTTGCAAAATTTAAATTCTGGGTTCAGTTCCAACAATTCTCAACCATAGTTTATGGTAAAAACATCATTAACTTCGCGGTTCACTACCGCTGCAAAACAATGCACTAGGGTATTCTAATGAAATTAAAGCATGGAACGTATGTATTTACACCTGCGTTCTACAGAAACAGTTAAGATTATTAAACTATTACTGTTAACCGGCATAACACTCACGTTTGGGATCGAATACGTCTCGCCGGGTTTCGAGCATGTCCGATGCTCATCTTCAGGGCGAGTGCGCACAGCGGTTTCTGCGAGCTTCGGGCGGACACTGTGCGCTTAACGCAGTTAACAGTAATAGTTTAATATGTGTCCAACTCGCACGAGAATTTCAATACAAAAAGTTAACATTATTTTACTTATTCCAGGATCTTATCAGATAACTTAAAGTATGAGGCATTATTATTCCATTTTTGTTCGTTTAATATAACTATGTGTTGTCACAAAGCTACTGCCTTTGTGACAATAACTATACTGTATTTAATCAAGGAATTAAGATGAATTATCTTTAACTTAGAGCAGAAGTTTGGACTACTGCTCTAAATTGTCTGGCCCATCAAACGATAGACTAGCTTCTAACTGCATATATGATTTTAGTTTAGATTGTATATACAGATAATAACTATGGTTATCTTTCCCATTTTTAAACTAAAATCCTTGAAAAAATTTGCTGAACGTGCTTTATCCCAGAAATTTACTTGGTACACTATAACTTTTATTTAACATTGCAATTTTAGAGAGAAAAATTCACATCCTCGGACGGGATTCGAACCCGCGTCTTCCAACTATCCGTGTCAGACTCCATGACCACTAGGCCACCGAGCCACGAAGAGATTTGATGTTATTATTTGTCTATTTTGTATCTCTAGCTGTTATTTAAGAGAATTCATTAAAATAGCCGTAAATAAGTTTCTCGAAGGAAATATAGATATTTTTATCCACCTATAAAATCTGTCATCGGGCCACACAAATGGGATACTCCTAAGAAAACTGCAAGAAGAAAAGTGACAGTTTAATTAATCCTACTATCAACTGAAATATAATGAACTCACCGACCGGCATTGTTACACTCTGTTAAAAAAGAATTAATTTTCCGTTGAAAATAAGAATTACTTCCAGGGGAAAGGAGTCTCGATTAATGATCGGTTTTGAGCGCCACGTATTATCAGAATGGACACTAGAGTTATATGGACGAGGATGGAACTATAGTCCTAAAATGAGGCCTGGAGACATAAGACAAACAATTTGGTACTAAATAGGTGAGCTACGACTTAATATAAGAGAATTTAATATTAAAAAGACTGTTGTTTTAAAATATATTTTTATCTCATAAAGATATGTTTTTGATAATTATCTCACACATTGCATATCATGCGGGCGGAGTAGGAAGATTCTGCAAGTTAACAATAAAAAGTGTAGTGTGCCCTTACTGCAACTTTCACGCGGTTTAAGTGTTCCGTTATTCTTTAAAGTGTTACGTAATTCGAGCCGTTATTGATGGACTTAACATATCAGTTCGAAAGATTCAGAATTTTCTTAAAATTAATACGACGAAATTCGACCTAACGATACTTTGGTATTTTTAAAAGTAACCATGTCAAAAAAATATTTACATTGCATTGCTTTTTGGGACTTTTATATCAAATGCGAGTACAATATTTTTGGCTCGATAAAATAAAATGAAAATCGGTGGGCCTTTTTTCAATGCTGGTCAGTTATGATGCGTTCGAATGTTTAGTAGTAAAGCTATTCGCTTACTTGATGTTAGGCATCACGCTTGCCCTGACGCCTTATTACAGTTCAGTGCTATTCAGAATTTTAAACTACAGCAGTTCAGAAGCTGCGCTCGAAACCCTGAGATATAAGATAGTAAATCTCTTGCCGTGTATTTGAACTGTAAACATTGCCCTTCAAACCGGAGCAAAGTAATGTTCGCACACTATAATCCTTGACTACATTGAATAACTGGCAAAGGTTATTACTTACCCTTACTATAAACTTACCCAGGCGGGCTCTGCAAAAGTCATGCCACTGTCCTCCTGAAATTAGTATCATATTTAACCCTCATAGAATGGCGACTGGTTCTGATAGACACTAGCAGTCAGCAGGAATTTAAATATTGAGGTTTGAGTTTCTTGCCAGGCAGGCTCCAGAAGGTGTCCTACCACGATGCTGTTGTTTTCTACCAACTTCCAAAAAAAGGAGGAGGTACTTAATTTGACTGATTTTTTTTATGTTTGTTACCTCAAAACTTTCAACTGAGTGAACCGATTCTTAAATATTATTTTTTTGTTTGAACGCTGGTTGCTTCCTGTGTGGTTCCATTTAAATTTTATCAAATTCGGTACAGTAGTTTTTGAGATACCCTCCAATAACTGAACAGAATGGAAGTTGGTATTAAATTCTTCAAACTGTACTTGTTATCACGAAGTCCCCTTCACCGAAAGCTCAAGCTCAAGCTCACGATAGGGATCCTCGAACCTTCATTAGTTCATGGCTGTCATCGCTTCTAGTAACTCTAATAGGGAAGTGCTGCGTTTGTGAGATTTTGCTGAAAGGAGGTTGTAGAGCATTCAGATGGAGGTCGAATATATTGGTATGTTCTAAATTCCAATACAAAAATGATGATTAAAAGTGATTTTAATTCACTGTTTTCATTGTGTATAATATGATAGAAATTAATGAGTTAAGAAAAAAAAAATCATGTATCTACTCAAAAAACCACCTTAAATAGGTTTTATTGTCAATCGAATCGTTAAAAAGAAATCCAACAATCCAGTCAATAATCTAAAGTCTAAAGAAACAATCGCTAAATAAGGCGTAACGTTTTGCTAAATCACTAACACTAACATTTATCATTCAAGTCAAGACGATGGCTAAAAGCCAAATTTGGATATTCTAGGAGGCCAAATAAAACATGTTAGAGGCTCATTTTCTTTTGAAATTCATTGAATAGAAATTCTCAAAGTAACTAAATATATCGTACGTCAAACGTAGGATATTTTTTTTTGCGCAGCCTGTGTTTTAAAATGTAAATATTTTAATTAAACCACAGGCTGTTGTCACGGCTGTAGAATGTTGAGTTCAAATATACTTATAATTTTAACAAGAAGGATCTATATATGGACAACTGCTTATTTTTGAAGTTATTGGTGTTCAAAATAGTATTTAGATAATCATTTAATAAAAGTATATTTCTACTTTTTAACAAAGCACGGTAAATAATTATCTATAAAAAAGGTATATAAATGGAAATAAAGACACTCACATCGCATTATGTATTGTAGATATCCGGATATACCTACTGCCCTAATGATATCGTTTGTAATATTTTATGTCCTTTTTAGGTTATCGAATAATTGAAGGCCTCTGAGATAAAGAAAAAAGCTTTTACAGATTGAAAATGTTGTTGAATTTTTTCATGCTTCCGAGTCCTTAACTCAATTATATAAGTAAATTTAGTGAGAACTTATACAGCTTGCTATATATTTTTAGATATCTATAATTTGAATACTCAAGTTGTTTGAGCAGTACAAGCTGATAACACGAATCAGGCACAAAAGACCCATTTCAATTTAAACTAGTGAATGATGGAAATCCGTATGTGTATGGCAGATATTGCTGTATTATGGCTATCTACGGACTAAAATCTGTCCGGAAATATTTAAATAGGACTTTTACATAATTCTTTACAGCTTGAGTTGATTATTACTGCATGGTATTTTTATTAATATTAGAGTGAGGCTCACCAATAATGTGTTGCAGCCTGTAACTGGCCCGGCAAGAACACGGACGCACAGCAAATATCGTGTTTTAATGTTTAATCTTTTCTACCGACTTCCAAAAAGGAGGAGGTACTCAATGTGACTGTAAGTTTTTTTTTTTATGTTTGTTACCTAATAACTTTCGATAGGGTGAACCGATTCTCAAAATTCTGTTTTTGTTTGAAAGCTGGTGCTTGCCGTGTGATCCCAGTAAAATTTAATTAAATTCAGTTTAGTAGTTTTGGAGATACACTCCCATAACTGAAAAAAATGAAAGTCGGTATTAAATTTTTTCAAATTGTATTTGTGTTGAAGTCATAACCTTTACACCTCTGATGAGCCAACAAAATGTATAAACATCCGCATCTCGCTGTGGTGTTCCTAGTATCATATAATTTATATCTTATTTTATATGGGTAAGCCGTATTCCAATGATATTGTGTAACTTTGCATAGGTCAACTTTGAATATTGTAGCACGAGCAGCATATTATATTGTTGAACGTTTAATGTTACCATTCGCTTGCTCTGGGTTATGTTGCTGATGGTGGCCATAAAACTACCGAAAGTAACAAAAATGTGACTACCATTATTCTGTTCCTAGCGCCAAAATATAGAGAATGAAAAGTTGAAGGGTATTCTTGCACAGATACATAAATCGATTTGCCAGAAAATCATTACAGCCGGTTGTATCTAAGGCATACAAACTTATATGCGTTTTGTAATTAAACAGCAGCGCCCTGTGACCCCTCTCGCACATGTTATAGTTATTATCCCATATAAACTTTTCCGGGACCAAGAGTATCCTTTGTTTGTTTTTGCCAGTAAAAGTGGTAATAGGTAGGACATAGAACAAGCAAAACGCTTGCCCGATCAAACCCGAAGGTATTAGAGTAGAGACCATGGACTGGCAAGTGCAGCGTAGGTTGTCCATCGACAAGGTGAACAGACGAACTGATAAAGCTTGCGAGACGACGCTGAATACGGCAAGGCTTAGTATCTTAGTTAGAACCGACGAAACGTTTGATTGTTTTCACTGGCCAATACTGTGAACTATAATTTATTGTGTTAGGGTTTGTGTCATAATCATTATCATAATCAGTCCATTTTGTTCCCACTGCTGGGACTCGAGCCTTCCTTTCAGAGAGAGGAGTTGGGTCATAATCCACCATGCGGGCCCAGTCCGGCTTGGTGGATAGTTAGTAACCAACCTATGTCGAAGTTTTCAGGCTGCCCAAAGGCCTTCGACATAGCCTAACGACTGTTGTCCTAAGACAAACAACCGGGACCGACGGCTTGACATGCCCTCCGAAGCACAGAAGCGCTCAGTTGAATAATGCAACTAGTAGTCGCTCATCCAAGTCCTGACCACAGCAAGTGCTGCTTCACTTGTTGATAGATTAAGATCGCCAAGTCAAGCTCCGCTACCAGCGCCAGTGGTGCAAACCGCTAACTACTTAACACACACAACAGATCCATACTTCATCCAATAATCAATACTCAATTATTTATTGCAAACATTATGAGTTGTACATGCAGCTCTTAGTGAACATATTTTACGTAGTCATTACATAATGACCTGATTGGGTATATGAGTAGCAATACCCCGCCACGCCGCCGCCCGCGATACCTCCTGGATGACCCAGACGACCCCATCACGACAGCTCTGGCGCCGATCACTCAGCGTCCTAGTAATATTGATATTTTAGGTATTTCAGAGTGTACTCGCCGATCCACGAGAGGTAATATGTCTGATTTTGGATTTTCAGTCTTCACAGTTAGACATCGAGGTCGTCGTAAGCGACCTCGAAATAATCCGAAATCAGATACCTACAACGTAATCTGTGTTATACTTTGGTAATGAGTATTAAGGTAAAGGTAACGTATCGATTTTCAATTGAAAGTTTATAAGCATCATCATTATTAACTTGTGTTTATTTCATTAACCTGTGTTTTGTTTTCTTTCAGACAGTGCTGGCGGCTAACGGCACCTCTATTCCCTACTAGGCGAGGGTTTGCCCTTGCCGTTGTCTAGCGCTTTATGCACCCTTGTTGTCCCTCGGTTGATTGCTGCGTGAACTCACCAACAGTCCGGTGGCGCTTTTAATGCCCGTAGTGGCATAAACTCTATGTCCTTTTTAAAAAAAAACGATAGATACAATAGCGATACTTTCCAATACAAAACATTGGGTATTGTAATTGTGTTTGGTGTATTGACTTATCAGCCAAATAGAACATATAAGCCAGGCAATGACAATGTCATATCCATGGCTTTGGCCATATTTGCATGCAAAACACGCATTAGCGTATTCTCAACAATGATTTTAAACATTGTTGCTGTAAAAAAACTTATAGATGATATTTTTAAACTCCTAAAATGTCTCACTTAACTTAATCGAGAAAAACGCTTATAGATAAATTGTTTTCTATATAATAAACTTTAAAACTTAATAATGAACTGGAATGCAACACCAAAAAGTTTGAAATAAGTTGTCTTGTGTTAAAGATGGTTCCATTTTTAAGAAATAAAATCCCCTATTTTTGTGACCCTTGCTACTTATGGGATTAATTGTCAATCGCCGACAATTACGTTACGATATCATTAAAAATGAGCGAATTTCTTTTAAGTAATTGAATCGTAACTCAAAAACTGCTTTACAATAAAATTTGTCCTTATTAATTCAACTACTCAAATAATATAAACTCAAACATAAAATGTTCAAAGCATTTACTTACTGTCTTCGTTTATATCATAATACAATGTTTTTCTACCTCAAGTATTTATTATTGGATCAAATTTTATGGTAATTGATAGCAAACACTATACATTAAAGCCAAAACAGAAATTACTACTTATGGTTTATTTTTATATTAAAGATATTTTCAATAAAAGAAGACCTCCGCCGTCAGGATGTAAATCACAAGAGGCTAGGAAGGCCGACTTACTAGTTGGTTAGCCTCCTGTACAAGTTAGTGTGTAATGTGCCACAGAATATGTGAAAGCATAAATAGAATGCAATTATCTATTAAAATAAACGTTGATCTTTTTACCTTTAATAAATATAAAGTAAATATATATTGTTACTGAAAGAAACTGCAAAAACTAAATTAAAACTTCCATTAGCAACGTTATATCTCGCAAACTCCGCTACTAAAGGATTTAGCGCTTTCAACACTAATACCCCTACAAAGCATTTTCCGAAACCGCACGAAATCTCGCATAAATACCGATATCGTGTTTAAAGTGATGCTTTTCTAGCTTAAGGCACAAGTATTACAAGATAATATAATCTTTGCTACCATATAAAAGTTATTGTACTATACAAGTACAATTTGAAAAATTAATATCGATTTCCATTCTATTCAGTTGTTGGAAAGTAACTCAAAAACTACTGAACCGAATTTGATGAAATTATATTATAAAAATGGGACCACACGGGAAGCACCAGCTTTCAAACAAAAAAATAATGTTGAGAATCGGTTCACCCCATCGAAAGTTATGAGGTAACAGACATAAAAAAAACAGTCGAATTGAGTACCTTCTCCCTTTTGGAAGTCGGTAGAAAATATACAAATAATTATTTGAAACACTTTGTAGTGTTTCCAATGTGTGTTTCAATCAATAGTAGTGATTCATTTAATTGTAGAGTTTAAATTATTTTTGTGTATCAAATAATTGTCTTTAATAATCCTTACATTCTTAGAATCTTTTATCTTCTTAGAAGAATTACAAATACAAAGGCTTTTCCATGTGACAAATCACGGCAGGGTAATGGAGTTCAACATAAGCTTGTTCATATAACATCAAATTATTATCAAACCCACTTAAACGGATCAGTTTGCTTACCGAGCAACTTTAACTGCAAGCTGAAGTAAATATCAAAGGAACATTCTTTTAAATGACGTTCAATCTATCAGTTCAGATATAATGCAAAATTAGATTTGTTAATAAATAGTGTTTGGGTCGTTGATTATACAGTGATAATATACTTATTTATGTAAGTTTACTACCGTCATATAAATAAATTCCGGCCCCATTGGCCAGCTGTTTTGCGTGCTATGTGCCCTGCCCAGTTTTTAATAGTGTTATATATACTCGTGTATAACACTACATATTTATATATATATATATATATAGGTACTAGTACTTTTGGAATTGTGAAAATAGCTGAGGGATTATGTATGAGGAATCCTACAATTCCAATAAGACTGGTTGGAACGAACATGCGTCCAATGCCATCCTGTGATCTTTATTAGGTCGTCTGTCCATCTTGTCAGTGGACGACCTGCGATTGCCGGTTCGTGGTCTCCGCTCCAGAACCTTCCGGTCCCATTAGCCATCAGTTCTGAGTGCTGTCTACTGCCAATCCAGCTGGCTTATCCTCTGGGCTATGTCGTTTCTCTCCTCGTTTCTTATTCGATCACATAGAAAAACGCTAGAGCAGTGCATCAGTTTTAGTCTTTTCAAGTAGCATGCTGAAGTGACCCTATTCTAATAATACTACAAACTTTCAATACGATATAGTATTCAGAACCGCGTGCAGCATTGGCAGCATCAAGAACGTTAAGTATACATTTTCAAGAGAATTCAGCGAACAATCGATTATGGGATGATGGATTCACCTAGAAGGTAAAGTTCTTTGGAGAAAACAACGCCTTGATAAATGCGCCGACATTAATTTTTTTATGTTTTTTTGTAAGGTTGAAATATTGAATCGTTAGGCGGGATAGAATTCGATTACCTTAAGATTAGAGAAAATTTACGTCGACAAATGGAGGGTACTTTTTATGCCGTTAAAAAAAGATTCAAATACAAGGTATAATATTATCATAATCAGTTTGTTTTCGTACATAAATATTGTAAATGTTATTTTTTTTACATTAACTTGTCGACTCCTCTCGACTCCTGTCGGTGTCTCTGATGCAATCTCCTCCATCTCGACTTATTAAAGCGACCTTTTTTACCTCCTTGTACGACATTTACTTTTCTTTTATTTGGCACATGTAGCTCATACGTGGCCTACACCTTCCTCGCTTTCTTTCTATTGCCCCTTCAACTAAGTTCTTTATAAAATTGTCATGTCGTAAAAGGTGGCCAATAATTTTTCCTCTTCTCTCTACTATATCTAAAATTATACATATATACTAAAAACATATGATACAGTACACAAAACAAAAATGGTATAACTATAGAAAATTCAACCCGTGGGAGGTGATCTGGTAAAAATCAGGATTTAATAAAAACGTTATTCAGGCACTTCCCTCTAGAAATTCCTCTTATACTTACAGTTAGCTTGTATTTTGTTCGGTTGTACTAACTGTCGTTGATTTTATTTCATATATATCATTCTTACTAATTTTAAAACCAAGTTAACTATATTGCTGGCTTGTGAGTAAAATAACTTAAAATAACATTGTGTATTATTTTGTAAAATTTAGTGCACATTTTTGTAATACTGAATTATTTCATTTATACTGCATTACTCTGAAATATAAATCATCATTTTGTTGATTCATGATAAATTGAAATGTATTATTCATCATCATCATCATCATCTCAGCCGTAGGACGTCCACTGCTGAACATAGGCCTCTCCCATGATTTTCCAAAAGCACCGGTTGGAAGCGGCCTGCATCCAACGTCGTCCTGCGACCTTCCTCAGGTCGTCTGTCCACCGTGTCGGTGGACAACCTACGCTGCGCTTGCCGGTCCGTGGTCTCCATTCCAGAACCTTTCGGCCCCATCGGCCATCTGTTCTGCGTTTTATGTGCCCTGCCCACTGCCACTTCAACTGGCTAATCTTCTGAGCTATGTCGGTGACTTTCGTTCTTCTACGGATCTCCTCATTTCTGATTCGATCACGTAGAGAAACCCCGAGCATAGCCCTCTCCATAGCTCGTTGTGCGACTTTGAGCTTATCTATGAGGCACACAGTAAGAGACCACGAAATGTATTATTAGATTTATTATAATCATTCTTGATAGAAATCATGATGTAGAGTATATTAAAACACCACACGTACACAATAAAACCCGATACGAACGTAGATAATAACATTGCCTATCTTGAAGTCAGACCAATTCCGCAGAACTACACAATATTTTTTTATGACGTTATATGCAACACGAGCACGACCCGCATATGCTTTGTTTTTATTTTCAGTTTATTTATCTACTAAAGTCTTTATATTTGTACACCGTTTACAGTTTTTAGGGTAGACTACAAACGAAAAGATTTTGGCAAAACCACCTTGCTTGTATTCCCCAGTATTGTATTACAAACTATACAACAATTTTACACGGATTCCTATTAGGGATCAAAAAACAAAAGATACCCTTCTTTTTCTCCATTAGACAGACAGACTCATGTCACAATCAAGAATTGTCTCTAACAACTAATTTCTTCTGCTTGTGAAGAATAAAATTGCAAAAACGGCGTCGGAAACTGATAAAAGACTTGTATTTTATTGTTACAATCGCCAATACCGCAAGGAATACAATCGTAGCGGAAATATAACCCCTCATATTTATTGCTATATCTTCCAGCAAGATTTATAGCTGTGATAACGACTTAGGTAACATGGTGCTATAATAAAAATCTAGTTGAACCAGCTGTCAAATTTCAAGGTCCTAGTTTCGATCCCTGCACAGGGCAAATATTCGTAAAAGAAATGTTTGCTATCGGGACTTGTATTTTTCTCTACAGCAACACAGTGGATGCTAGTGCACAGTTAATAATGAATTAAAAACTCCATTTAATGTAGAAGTAGCCTTAGTAGTTAAAGTTAGGTCAATAACATAGATTTTGGTGAAAATAATATCGCTAGGGAATACAAATCAAGCTGATAAGATAAACTCCAACGTCAGCGTCGCTAGCTTCCTTCCGTAAATTCAGAATCTGTCGCTTAGCACCTAACAGCCAGCCAGAATACACAATTCTGGCTTCTGTCTTTAACCGCTCAGTCGTTATTTGATGTGTGCTATAATAAAAATATATTTATGATATAGATAAAACCTTCTACTATAACATCACAGATCAGCCGCCATCCCATCAGTTATAATATGTAACAAAACAAATATAAACGGATGGTATTTAAAAGTACTTCAATTTATTTCCCTTTCATTTACCTAATTTTGCCTGTGTTCCACCAAATATACTGAATGTGCACCAAAATATGTTCATTAAAATATGTCATAACGAGCATCTATTTAACAACTGTTGCAAATTTGTAAAAATAGTAATACACCTAATTTTAAAAACAAGCCTTTATTTTTTTAGTTTTACTTCAGATAATGCACTGCAAAATGTGTTTGAATCAAACACCAATTAATGTCCAATGTAGCTTTATTAATAAAAAATGCTAACCTAACCTAACCTATTTTGTGTAACATTCAGGAATATTTGGTGCGCGATCAGTATTTTTCGGGGAAGGATAAAATAGTTATTGTTACAATATAATATTTGCAGCGCACTACAATAAAAAAGTGTTATATCGTGGTTTTAATTTGGAATTTGTTTGATGTAACATATTTTGTTGGCCGAGTAGTTTAATTATAGTAAAACAATTAAACGGGTTTAAGATCAATATTTTAGAAATGCATACATAGATGTACCTTTAGATTTTTGGTGAACACAAAAATATTATCCAATATAAACTGGTATAGGCTTATAAAGGTATTATTGTGTAGATATATAACTACCTTTTCGATAAGCCCCACCATATAAGCCTGACGTTCTCTAAAAGTCCAGACAAATGTTAAATCCCACTAATGACAGAGATATCGAGCTTAACAGGGGTGCAGAAGCATATTATACGCAGATTTTATTACATGTAATTAAATTTTATGTAAATATTCTTATCATAATTCACCCCGTTTGGTAGCATTTTTATGATATTCGAGTTATAATATCATATATAATAAATCTATTGATTTAACTATAAATATATATAATATATATTTGACAACTTTGACCAGATTACATAATATATTAAATCCCAAGGCCAGCACAATCATGCAAGACTTTTGAACACTGTGATCGTCTATTGCGTGATTCGGAAACATTTTGTTTAATATATGATGGGAGGTAAATAAAAATACGTTTCTGTCTGATATACATATGTAGTTGTATCATATATGTATGTAGGACCATGTAGACTAACAAGTACAATTTGAAAAATTTAATACCGACTTCCATTCTTTCAGTTATTTGAGTGTATGTCAAAAACTACTGGAACGAATTTAATAAAATAAAATTTTAATTTCATCAAATTCAAAAAAGACCACCCGAGAAGCATCAGCTTTCAAACAAAAAAGAATTTTAAGAATCGGTTGACCCAGTCGAAAGTTTTAAAAAACACATATAGTCACTCTTTTTTTTTGGAAGTCGGTAGAAAATTCATTCAAACCTGGGAATAAAAAATAAAAAAAATATACTGTAAGCGAATTGATTCGTTTACAATAAATGTTATTGAAACTCACGTCTATCAAATGTTTGTAACATTTAAATAGGATTAACGTGAGACTTACTCGATATAACGATCGACGCATGTTTCGGCTTCGTCCGAAAGTGTTGTGCGTTGAGTGTGGTGCGCTCGTCGTTGCGTCCCTCGTCGCGGAAAAAAATGTTGATCGTGATATCGACAATTCGTAAGTCTCATGTTAATTCCGTTTAAAGTAGTTTAATTTCCATGTGTGAGAACTAAGTCTGCAAAATCATACATGATTTAATATTAATTTACTATTAAATTTACACAAAAATATTGTTCAACAAAACAGTCGAAGTTAGCTTTGAATGTATTTTGACTGGACAATATATTATTTTTAACTAAAGTACTTATTCCTATTTTTAGATAATTTTCTTTATGATAGTATTAAAATTATTGCAACCTCACCACAGGCTGTTCTATCCTATACTGAAACCAACAAGATAAATAAAGAAACACATGTTGCATTTTGAAATTGGTTGAAATTACAGTCAATCGATTCCTGTACAATTGTCTGCTTAAACGAGCCCCCGAGCTCTGCAAAGTCATCAAGTCTCCTATCGAAGATGCTTTGTACTTTAAACATAGTCTGCATCTTGTTCCTAGCTGCACCCAAAGATGCCGTAGAGAGATTTAATAGCCAATTAGTATTGTAAAGCAACGATTTGCTCCAGGATACACCGACGTCGAGCTAGGAAGAGAATACCTCACTTTGGGATTGGTTTCGTTACACCGATTGGAGAGAGAGAGCGAGCTTCAGATAAATGATGTCTTTTGAGGTAATGTTATTCCACTTGTATTTATATTATTATGCGGTGTTTTTCAAAGGACTTACGGCTGCGTAGCGGAAATCAAACTTTGTAATTATTATATAGAAAAAGATCTCGATGATGATGCGGGACTCGTGGCTTGGTGGTGGTCGTCTTTCTATACATATAAATAAAATTGAAGTGTCTTTTTGTGATTCCAAATTAACAGATTGTCACTAAATGTATATATAAACGTATATACTTACTTTTTTTTGGCTGTCTGTTATGGCTCATCTCCGAAATGGCTAGTCCGATTTCAAAGGGACTTTTAAAGGCAAATAGCTGACGTTTTAAGGAGTTACTTAACTCTTTGCCTACCAGGGACGTAAATTTACGTGAGTTTCATTTATAATAAAACTTTTATTTTAATTATTACGGTATAGAAAGGATTTAGCTTATTTTATTTGAGAATACAAAAATTTTAATCTCTGTCTCTCTGTCTGTTTGTAACCTTGTCACGCCTAAACAGCTGAACGGATCGTAATCAAATTAAACTAATTATTTGAATCGTCAAAAAATTTTACAAAATATTTAGGGGATACTTTCATCATCATCGTCAACATACATCACCACAGAGCGGAGCTGGTAGATAAAATAAAATAGTTAATCATGCAAATGAAATTTTCTTTTCAAATGTTTTACAAAGTTGCTAAGTTTATCCGTAATGAACGTAACTGTCCAGAACTGAAAAATATTGCCTTCGCACTCCGAAGCGAGTAAATCCGATATAATAGGTGGTGTGCCTCTTCTGCAAGATACCGTCTTGGTTGATACCACCGCAGTACCAAATATTCTGCTGCGATGCAGAAGTACCCGAGCATCACAATTACTGAGTTGGGTAAACAACAACAACCAGATTGCTTTACTCGTGTTTGAACGTCATGTCAAGCATGACATAAGGGCACGTCCACACGTGTTTTTCATAACTCCACGTGGGGATTAACATAGTCTGCATATTCATGCGCGAGGTGCGTTTGTTGGTCTACACCTGTGAAATAGGCGGATAATTGCTTGTGTCGGGCTCTTGAAGATCCAGGGTTAGTGTGCACGAACCGTTATTTGAATAACAATTTAAATACCTTTACACTGGTTTTTAACTCAGCTGCATAAAAGATGATATTACTTAACTGTTTCAAAAATGAGTTTCACATTTCAGTTGTAAATTATTGGTGTAGTTGTGTGATATGTGTTGTTTTATGTTATGCGATGTCTTCCCTTATTATGAACGAATTTAATGGTGTTGTATAGAATAAGCTTTAATACTCAAAGTTGGCACCATTTTATTTTATTTTATCATAGTTGGATGAAATATTTTTGACTTGTGCTCATTAATAGTATTAAAGTTTAAGTTGGTTCCAATCGTAGTTACTTACAAGATTGCATTGACTAAATTTAGTTAGAGTAGCATGCATGTCACTTACTTATGGATATGTTTCTCTTTTCAAATAAAAAATTGTTTAAGCTGCGGTTTGGCTATGTTTAAAAACCGGCTAACTGATTCAGACTCCCGCACGAAGAATTCTCTACCATTATCTATCATTATCGTTCGACTCGCACTTGGACGATTTTGTAGTATTTGTTATTATAGTGGTAACGGAAATACATAATCTGTTAAAATTTAAACTTACTATCACGGATCATGAGATACAGCCTGGTGGCAGACGGACTAACAGACGAACAGCGGAGTCGTAGTAATACGGTCCCGTTTTACCTTTTGGGTACGGAACTCTAAAAATGGTAGCAGACTGACGAAACAGTCAAGTGTACAAGATGAGCGTAAATGGTATAATTAGAAGACGTAAAGCTTTAGGAAAGTATTCTGTTTGAATTGGAGACGTTATGGAGTATTCGGTTACTGTTGCGTCAATTCGTTATTTATTGTACTCAAATAATTGATAACAAGCAGAAAAGTATTTCATGCGATACGACAAATGAGTTCGAATCTTGTATTCGTTCAGCGTATTAATATAATCTTGCAGCACGACGTCACGTAGAAGGCGCGTCACATAAAAGGTACATTATACCTATTTGAATTGCTTCATATTCATCAAGAACATGGAAGGTATTCATCCGTATGATATGAATATTTATCAATTTGTCTCTTGCAGGTCAAACACCTGTTTCACTCATAGGTGCGTGTGTGTGTGCTGATATAAATCAGTAGATTTTATAATTATGGGGTCGCCTCGTAGTATTTGTTTGGTTCTACTTTGTTATTAAGTTAGTACTATCATCATACTTTATAGTAAGTACAAGTAGAACTCTTAGTGAACGACTTGGTCCGGGGAAGTACTGCTACCACAACTATTTCTACAGTAGCTCAGTATTGTTCGCAGTCTGCAGTAGAATATTTTATAGCACACTTTAGTACAATCAAAAGTTCGTCTTTGACGCCTAATTGAACAAATTATTGTGTCAAAATTGAACAATCCGGTTAAGATTTTGTCAGCAGTAATTCTATTTATAAAACTATTACTAATCATTTGGTTTGTTTTTTTTTCAGTACAAAAGTACTTTTGAATAACGATTTCTAAAGAAAACAGGATTATACGTAATAGAACAAACATGATTTTCCCTTTTAAAGTGCTATAGAAAATTAAAGCTATATCAAAGTTTCTAAGTGTACCATGATTACAACACCATTAGATTTGAATTTTCGATCATCAGTTAACCTATAACAAATTTATATTTTAAAAGGTTTGAATACGGTATGTAGGTACGGTAAAAGTACCTCAGTACATCTTTGATACTTACAGTAGCGTGCCTGTCTAGGTCAGGTAAATATTTCACGCGACTGGCAGTTTTATGTGTTGACACATGATCACACACAGTTTGTGTTTTACGAGTACCAGCAAATGCTGTGAACTGCTGAATTTGATGGTTGGTGGTATCTTATATAGGAATAATTTTGCTTTACGCAACTGGAACCCTATAAATTATAAAACAAACATCAATTCCGCTACTATTATGAGCTGGGGACGATGCCAAAACCACGAGCGATTTGTTGTTAAACATTGACACAGAAACGGCCAGGCAAACTGACTATTATCGTATCTGTGACCCGCGCCAGTGGCTAACATTGCCAGCCTATAATCATCATTTAACGTCCAATAATTCAGTGTTAGATATTTCTGTTGAAAGTTATCCCGCAGCATGTAATGGCTGGGATAATAACAGTTTGTCATGAACTCGCATGATCAGTGAATATTGAGTTACACATTGCTGCACAATTTTATGTACATCTGATACTAGTTCCGCACCGGGGTTTCACACGCGTAACGGATGATAATGATTATTTTGAAAACTATCATTATGCGCTTCGAGATATAATCGCGTGATAAGGTAATAAATATACGAAGAGACAGAGTTTTATATAATTCGTTTTTTTTTAATTAAAGTAACCTTAGTTAATCCTTACAATATCAGCTATATGCCATTGAAAGTTCCGTAATGTGACGCACTGCACTGCGCCCGTCACCTTAACACATTAGTTTTTTAAGTATAATGTACTCTGTAATTTTGCCGGCACCAAATATACCCTCCAGACAGAAACACAGTAGTACAAACATTAAGTACTGCTTTGGGGTAGAACTAGCATATAGTAGTAAATATAGCATGGATCACGTGGGCTGGTACTATCTTGTCACTTTGCCTCGATTACTAATATTTATTTCCTTTGTAGAACGTCTTTCGTAATCAACAATTTGACTACGGTTATGATTAGGACATTCAAAACTAATGCTAGAGCATTAACACTTATGAGAAAAATACAACCACCCGTAATTGTTGAAATTCAACAGCTGTTGAATTTCAACAATTACGCCTCAGTGCCTCAAGACAAGAGTCTTCGACCAATGTGTGTTACCAGTGATGTCTTATGGCACTGAAACGTGGTCTCTTACTATGGATCTCATTGATAAGCTCAAAGTCGCACAACGAGCTATGGAGAGGGCTATGCTCGGGGTTTCTCTACGTGATCGAATCAAAAATGAGGAGATCCGTAGAAGAACGAAAGTCACCGACATAGCTCACAAGATTAGCCAGTTGAAGTGGCAGTGGGCAGGGCACATAGCACGCAGAACAGATGTCCGATGGGGCCGAAAGGTTCTGGAGTGGAGACCACGGACCGGCAAGCGCAGCGTAGGTCGTCCACCGACACGGTGGACAGACGACCTGATGAAGGTCGCAGGACGACGTTGGATGCAGGCCGCTTCCAACCGTTCCTTTTGGAAAATCATGGGGAGGCTTATGTTCAGTAGTGGACGTCCTACGGCTGAAATGATGATGATGATGAACAGCTGTTACAGCATGACTTTAAGCGTCAGGGATGGGCCATAATGAAACCCAATTTCACATTGATTTCAAAAGTAAAGAGTTTGTTTTTTAGTTTTGGGATGATAACTTTCACTTAAGTCATCATCCCTGTTCTAGAAACTATGAGAAACCTAACGATCTTCGTTTGGTTTCTAATAGTATTAGTATATAAATAATACTCGTGTATGACCATTCAGCATTAAATTTAACATTATTAACTACTTGATGGCTCTCCATCAGCTACATTAGCCTGCCTTAGAAGCGCAGTGACCCAGGTTCGATACCCAGCCGAGGCAAATATGTGTCTGATGAGCAGAAACGTTTGCTCTCGGACCTTGAATGTTGTGATGTCTCATGCCTCCCGCGACACAGTTAAATTACTGGGTGAAGGAGACTCTATAACCAATGGCTTATCGTAATCAGCGCAAAGCTGTCACACCCAGGAACCATGATTACCTAAAGGCGCATGAAATCAAATCAAGAAAATGTAGTACCTTGTATAAAGCATCTGGTCCCAGAGGAATCCAGTCCACACCATGATGCTCATAATTAAACATTTATCTCGGTATAAAAAAATTATTAATTATTAGCAAAAATGTAAGTAACTTTACCGGGTTCTATATCAGATGCTGTTAAGTGAATATATATTCTAACTAACACTTTCGGTTTAAGATTACTGAATACACGCATTATTCCAATAAACATAACATTTGCAATGAACACGCTTCACTGAGCTTTTGTGAGATATTTATTGAATAGCCAAGTTGCTGTACAAGTTTATTATAATGTTCGGAACAAACTTACATGCTTTAACATAATAACAGTATGAACAAAGTTTTTGGGAGGTTCCATAACTTATCTAGGAAGTAAGCGGAGATGCAGTAAATGTATGCTTATAATCAGCAGTTCAGCAAGCTCATTAAAAAAATACTGAGTTTAAATTTAAGTAAAACTGTTTGATTATAAAACGTGGACGTGGTAGTCCTGATTGTATGTCATGTTTTAAGGGAATTTCATATATGTATTTTGTTAGCTATGGTTTACACAAATTAAATATCTATATCGGGACTATCTTTAATCCAGGTTTTATAACATGTCAGAAAGTGTCTTCACTTAATAATTGGTAAATAGTTAGTCTAAGGTTGAAGCTCACAAAGAACACCGAGTTCAAATTTATACTTTATAATGTCAAAATATGAGTCTAGTAACTATAATGACTTGCAAAGTCATAGATGACTTCGGTCTAGGGGAGCACGAGTATATACTTATTGGAGAATGAGACGGTCTGAGTCACAAAATCGGTGCCTTCATCCGTGCTCAGACTCTACCCTCTTTGCTTTGTAAGAAGGTTTGCTTGTTACGACGAGTAAAAAGTTTGCGTTTTGGCGGGAAACTGAATGCAATACTGTTATAATATAATACTAGCTATTGTGTGTTACTGTGTTTGCATGTTTTGTTTTACTTGATTACCTACGTGCTATTTCAATTATTCTAGGATTAAAATTTTATTGATTATATACTTAGTAGATATAGAATATTAGAAGAAAATGAATAACAGTGATGAGGTGTTTCGCGATTTGGAACAAATAAAGAGATTAGATGATTTTAGTGTGCTGGATGAACGTTACAACCTGCCTCGAATGTCCAATAATTACATTCGCAATATAAAGGCGCAATGCTTCACAAACTATGATGACGTGAAATGCAAGAACCGTTACAGGTACTCAAAGGGGTCCATTCGGAATGTCATCATAGCTGCGCTGGGGGAGTATGCTCACCGATATCATAACATGAGAGGACTAGGTACCAATTTCTGTCGACTTGCAAGTGCTAATTGCTATACGATTTTATGTGACAGGAACGATTATTTTATGTAGGGACCAACGAGTTCTCTCAAAAACTTTGCTTTCCATAGTATCAATTTTCTCGGAGTTTTGATATTGAAAAATTATATTTAACCTTTTGGCTGGCTTAAATACAGTCAAATCTTGGAGGTACCCCATATATTTCCAGCCAGACAGGCAGACATTCAAAAAGGCGCCATTTCGCGCCTTTTTTTAATGTCGTCTATTTCATCTTCTCTCATAGGTAAATTATAGGTTTCTCTCTTTCTAACGCAATGTTGCAAGACACAAAGAATATTTCAAACTAAACCTTATTTGAGACAACCAAATAATATTTGTCTGTGACTAGAGGCGTACTTGATGGAGTCACTCAAATTTGATTTGAAAAAGCCGAGTATACTCGCCATAACTGGAGTTTGAACTCATGCGAGACAGGTCAGAGTAAACTCCACCCACTAACTGTGAATCTCAGCCTAAGTCTTGACTTTACTACTCTAAAATAATTTCTGTTAGCTTTAAATTTACCTTACATTAGAATAGTATTTAACTATTATACTATGTGAGGAAAATCACCTCCTCTGTCGAGATGCGAGTCGTAAAAAGCTATAAAACTAGACTTACTAGGTGCTAGAGAATATTTTTGTTGATACCACCAATACAAAATATGTAAAAACTGCGTATTTATAATTGAAACCGTAGCACAGTTTTCAAAACCGAGTGAAAAATTGTCATATTCAAAATAAGTAAGAGGTATCTTTTCTTTCTATATTTTAATGAAATACATTTTCCTGAAAGACATTGCAGTTGGGAAAAAACAACTTTGAGAACGAGGTGAATAGAAGAATTCGGCTGGGCTGGGCAGCGTTTGGGAAACTACGTCGAGTCCTTACTTCGCCGATTCCACAGTGCCTGAAGACGAAAGTCTTCAATCAGTGCGTCCTACCCGTCATGACATACGGAGCCGAAACGTGGACACTGACGGCTCGAATGGTCCACAAGCTCAAAGTCGCTCAGCGGGCTATGGAAAGGGCTATGCTCGGTGTTTCTCTGAGGGATCGCATCAGAAATGAAGTGATCCGTCAGAGAACCAAGGTCATCGACATAGCCCACCGGATCAGCAAGCTGAAGTGGCAGTGGGCTGGCCATATTAGCCGTAGAACCGACAACCGTTGGGGTAAACGAGTTCTAGAGTGGAGACCGCGTCTCGGCAAACGTAGTGTAGGACGTCCTGAGGCACGGTGGAGTGACGATCTGCGCAAGACGGCTGGCAAAAACTGGATGCGAGAAGCCCAAGATAGACCTAAGTGGCGTGCAATTGGAGAGGCCTATGTCCAGCAGTGGACTGCTACAGGCTGATGATGATGATGATGATCAAATATTTAAAAATGTAATTTTTTTATAACTGACCAATTTCTTTGCCTTGACATTCCAGTCAGCGAACGTTTCCAATGACCTTACAGTTGTATTGTGCACTATTTTTGCATTACCTTATATTAAGTTTAGTGTTTATACATAAAGTAAAATTAAATAATATACGTATCATTACTATCGTCTACAACAATAGTTTTGCAGTGATTTTTTTTTTCTTTTTGTCGACTCTTACTTATGTACATTTGCAATCCTCAAGTTAAATGGTTATAACGAGTAAATAAAATGTCATCAAATCCGATTTTTATTCAAATAGTCAGAGGCAAGTGACGGTCACATAAATAAGTTTGTCATTAAGTCACTGTACACTCTGCAGGTCACGCGGTGGATGCTTTACCGAGACTGTCTAAGGCGAGAAAAACATAACACTTTATTATCACGTATTTCGCGATAAAACTCGAAGTTACACAACTCTAGAAAATTTCAACAAACTTAAAGATAGCCATTGTTTAGTTTTTCCTGCCTTTCGACGTTTGATTTGTTAATAAAACTTTCACGACATTGGGAAAGCGTGACGGTCGTTTATTGCTAAAAACGTGGCAAAAAGAACACCTGGCTCTTACTGTAGTTGGGTTGCTGGTCCCACGTTTACATATAACTTTTTTACCCGTGGCGGCTTTGAATGTGATGAAATTTTAATTAATTATCGATGAACTGTTGGGATATTTTGAGTCTAGAGAATATACTTTGTAAAATCTTTCGAGGGCGGACACGTCCTAAACAAAATTAATAATGGATACCGAATTTGCGATGCAAAATTCTTACAAAGTTGAGAGAACATGGCGTTATCTTAGAGGAAAACTTCAACTTAATTCCTGGAAGAGGCAAAAATATTTGTTGTGTATTGTTATAAGGTACAAGACAAAAAAAAATGCTCTCGTGTGAAACTGTAACTTTTAACCTCGACTATCGAGTAAAGTGTTATTTATTTAAAAGGTAAAACAACTAATTAAGACAAAGGGTCTCGGCTGCTTTGTTTTTGATAATTCCAAATGTCAAACATGACAATAGCACAGTCTCAGAAATATGGGTGTGTTCCATTCACTGTAATTTTCATAATTTTCGTAAATTTTATCCGGTTTTGCCGTTCCACACACTCTAAGATTGATCACTATGAGCGTTGTTAACACTACGGCACCAGTTCCACACACACGAAACTTTTGCATAGAATACTCTGTCAATTTTCTTAAAAATTACCACATCGAATTCAAATTGTTATAGCATATTCTTGTAATATTTGAGAGATATCTGGAGAAACATATTAGGTCAAGGTTTAATTATTAATTTTCATATAATTTTCTAGATCCTTTGCTCTTAAATAAATTGCATTTGATTAAATTCTAGAATATTTAGAAATAAGTAAATCAAAGTTTGCAGTTTTACTAAAGTTCAAACAACAATTTCATTTTTGTTATCAATTTGTTATTGATGCGGTAAAAAGCTGTTTTCTGAGAAATTTTACGAACCGAAAGTGCCCTTTTCGTACTGGAGAGGTGAAAAATGTAGTGCCTACTACTTCCACCTATATACCCATAATTGAATTAGTTATATTCTTCTATTGTAAACATTATTTTACTATTGGTTCAAATATAAATATATTACAGTTGAACTTAAAGTAAAGATTAAAAAAGAAAACGGCTCAAGTCGAATTCCAAAGTTCTTCTCGACAACGTTGTTTCTAGGTTGGATGAACAATCTGAATGTACGCAAGGTCGTTACGAATTAAGGTACGAATTTAAGTGTACATGAAATAATGTTACCTTATCGTGAGGGAACTTAGTGACTGCTCTACTGATGTCAAATGTATTTAAGAGATAATTTTAGCTAAAAGTTTCCTCGAATAAAACTTGTAACAATGGCGCCCAAAAACGAAGTCTTGGCTTGTTGCTCTATGTCAGTGATATCGCTAGCTGTCAAAACTGTCGATCAGAGAGCCAACAATATATTATCGTCTTTAAAAAATGGTTAAAATGTATCCCAGCCACAGATCATCCGAGCTATTTGAACGATGTGAAAAAGTACATTGACGACGAGGCCCGTAAATAGGTATCATAAATTTTTAAAAGTATACATTTTACGTATCTCCTTGAACACCCAGCTATAATATTTATTTAATCACGACCTCCCGTTAATAGGTACTTTATCTCCCGACTTTGAATATGTCGGTAAGTCCTCAATAGATAACAGTGAATTGTTGGTAGGGAGGCCATACGGAGGCCTGGCTATCTTATGGAGGAAAGGAATATTTGATAGTGTAACAGTGATTGAATGTTCCAGCTCGAGATTACTGGCTATCAAAGTATCTATGGGTGGTCGTTCTATATTAGTGTTCTGTGTTTATATGCTTGTACTATCCCGAAAAAACTTGCCTATTTTCGCAGAGGTTATAAGTGAAGCTAATGCAGTTGTGGAGAGTAATAATGTTCAAACCGTATTTATACTTGGTGACATGAATGCACATTTTGGTAAGCTTTTTTATAGCGAACTAAGCAACTTCTGTGAGGAAAGGTCTTGGTTATGCGCTGATGTTTGAAATGTTTAGGTATCGACTCAAACTCGTTTACATATTTTGATATATTTCACGGTACAGGGAGTTAGTTAAATCATTGCATTGTCTCGCAAGCAGCATGGCAAAATGTTGTTAGTGTGGAAATAATTTACGACATATTTGTATCTGATCACCTGCCATTATGTGTTGAATGTAACCTAGGTGATCTAGATCCTATGCTAGTATCACGTAATGTACCTTGCAGTTCTGTGATCTGGGGAGAACAAGACAAAACACAAACAAGTAAGTACCGAGAAATGTATGAAGAAGGTTTACGTTACATTGAGTTCCCCCCAGAATTTGAAACTTGTAGCTTTGGGTCATGCGCGTTATCAGAACATAAATTAGTCATAGATAAGCTGTATGCTAACTTAATTAATGTCATGAGCGATGCGGCAGTTCAGACCCAGAAGCAGAAAACTGTAAATCGTAAGAGAAGAGATAAAGTTTGCGGCTGGAATGAGCATGTGCGAGAGTCGCATCGGTACGCTAGGCTTAAATATCAGGAATGGATCTCTCAGGGTTTGCCAAAGTCTGGCGCTGTTTTTGATGAAATGTGCAAGACGCGTAAAGTCTTTAAAGGTCGGCTTAGGTGGTGCCAAAAACACCAAGAGCAGCTTAAAATGGACCTAATCGCTAAGCAAAGAGTTGACAAAGACTTTGGTATATTTTGGAAATCCACGGGAAAGCTTGACGGTAGGCCTGGCCTCCCGGCGAACGTTGGTGGTAAGAGTGACCCTAACGAGATAGCCAATATGTTCATGGCTCATTTTAAAGTAAAATCTCCGCTTGGTCCTTCCGCTACTGTGATCGATGGTGGGCTCGACGTGTCTGGAGAGAAGCCTCTGCTTAAATTCTCTGCTAAACAAGTAAGGAAAGTTATAAGTAGAATGCGTAGAGGTAAATCTCCTGGACACGACGGGCTCAGTATAGAACATTTAAAATATGCGGGGTGCACTTGCCGAGGGTCCTGTCCATGTTTTTCAATATGTGTATTAGTCACTCCCATAGTGAAGAACAGGACAGGAGACATATCGGAGTAACTACCGACCTATCTCTCTTGCGACTACTGTGGCCAAGATATTGGATTGTATGCTTGAAACGACTCTAGGTAACTATTTAAACATTCACGACGCGCAGTTTGGTTTTCGTGCTGGACTTTCCACAGAAAGCGCAATCCTAGCTCTCAAACATACTGTCCAATATTATACTGAGCGGAAGACTCCGGTGTACGCCTAATTTTTAGACCTCTCTAAAGCCTTCGATCTCGTTTCCTATGATGTGCTTTGGATAAAGATGGAGGACAGGCGTATGCCGGTGGAACTGCTTAGATTGTTCCAGTATTGGTATGGTCATCAGATCAACAATGTTAAGTGGGCAAATAGCCTCTCCGACTCGTACAGGTTGGAATGTGGCGTGAGACAGGGGGGTTTGTCGTCTCCGAATATTTTCAACCTGTACGTGAATTATCTTCTAGTCGAACTCAGCAGCATGCGTGTCGGTTGCCGCGTGGGAGGTATTACTATTAACAACATCAGCTACGCGGATGATATGGTGCTGCTGGGTCCGACCGCTAAATCTATCGGAGACATGCTACGCGTTTGTGAGAACTACGCCGCATCGCATGGTCTGATGTATAATGTCAATAAAAGTGAGTTCATGGTCTTTAAGGCCTCCGGCAGGTGTCCAGATACTATTCCTACAGTTACCCTTAATTGCATGAGCTTGAACCGAGTAACCCGGTTTGAATATCTAGGACACTTCCTTGCCGACGACCTTCAAGACGATGAAGATGTAGAGAGGGAGCGTAGAGCACTGGCGGCGCGTGGGAACATGCTGGCCCGCAGATTTGCCCGTTGTACAGACCAGGTTAAAATAACTCTATTCAAAGCTTATTGTCAGGGCATGTACACGGGTAGTCTGTGGTTCAGCTGTTCCCATAAGTCACTGGATACCCTGCGCATCCAATACAATAACGTGTTCAGGATGATGTTGAAACTCCCCCGATTTTGCAGCGCCTCCGCTATGTTTTCCGAGAACCATACTGATGGCTTCCATGCCATCATTAGAAAAAAGGTGGCTTCTCTGGTGAAAAGGCTTCGGGAGAGTGACAATAGCATCCTGAAAGTCATAGCGGATGACCCGCATGCATATATATTCAGGCATCTTGTGCGAACCATGCTTTCGTAGATGATGCCTCCGAAATACATGAAACACTAATATTTCGTAATGTTGGTGTGTGATTTGTTTCGGAGGCACTGTTTTCCTTATATAAGTACCTACTAACCTTAGTTCTATTTTTAAGTTTTTCTAGTTAAGTAAGTTACTAACAAAAAATGGATCTTTTTGTTGTCCAATGTCAGGCGCAGTCAAAAGTTGCGTTTCTATTTTGAACAGATTGTTTCCCTGTCTGATGATGATGATGATGATGTCATCATCATCATCATCATCTCAGCCGTAGGACGTCCACTGCTGAACATAGGCCTCCCCATGATTTTCCAAAAGGACCGGTTGGAAGCGGCCTGCATCCAACGTCGTCCTGCGACCTTCATCAGGTCGTCTGTCCACCGTGTCGGTGGACGACCTACGCTGCGCTTGGTTCCGGGTTAGGAAGGTTCAGGTAGTGTGCGACAGGCTTTCCAAAACTTCCAAATTTATTAATGCCAATTTTCTGGCAGTAGCATTTTCCAGCACAATAATTAATAAAGAAACTAGGCGTTTTACAAGCATTTGGTCGAAGTTCAATGTATTTCTTACAAAGTTTAAAATATGATCCTGCAATAGTAAAGGAATGGTTAATTTTTGTTTTGGTATTGCAAATCTTTACTAAAATAGTCAACTCAAAAACTTCCACATCCTTCAATTCAATATTATACAGCTCTCGTCGTCGATATGCACCCATTATACCAAATATTAATGCAATCTGCAACAAGTAATACGTTAATGAATA
Organism: Selenia dentaria; assembly: GCA_917880725.1. Classification (NCBI taxonomy): domain Eukaryota; kingdom Metazoa; phylum Arthropoda; class Insecta; order Lepidoptera; family Geometridae; genus Selenia; species Selenia dentaria. The sequence continues at coordinate 32,540,721 of OU862883.1, read as the reverse complement.
AGTATTTGTTTACTTAGCACAACTTGATTTGACTTTTTCGCTTTGTGGCCCTCAGATTTGCGTTTCAAGAATGCTATTAGTTTTGAATATTTAGTGATATCAACATTGTGATAGATGATTAATGTAGAATTGAGAATTGAATATTTCGACCATAAAGAACACTTTATACTTTTGTGCTAGCTTTTGAAAATAAGCGAGAAAAACTTTTTCCGAAAATGAGGTTGCCTTCTTATCCATTTTCCAATTTATAAATTCTTCGTACATTTTGTCGTACAATTTTTTTTACTTTTCTGGCAGGAGACTTTCAGTTAACGCCGATGCCGCGTCTAGAATATCTGGCGGAGTGAAAATCTCGCCGTCACTACTCTCTTCTCCAATCATATTTTAATCACTTACTGATTACTTTGCCCGCGCCACAAAACTGCAAGGATTTTTGAGGACCAAATTGTCGGCGCAACAATTGTTGCAAGTGTCTTTTTTCTTTTGTTTATTTTTTAAAGTCATCCCAATGTTTAACCATAGAGTTTAATTCTTTAGCGTAATATATTTTCTGTCTATGGCAACACTACACACGGACATGTTCTACCGGTTAACTTAAAAAAAATATAATCAATGTTTATATTTTCATCTGTGTTTGGCGGTGAAGTTATGTTTTGTGCTATAGTTTTTAGTGAATTAATAGGGTTAAACTCATGATTTTGATACAAATTATACATGAATATGATCGTGAATGTGTAAAGAATATTGTAAATATGTGATTTAAGTTCTGACATCAAAATTTACAAGAAAAAAAATTGTCACGAATCGACAACTCTCGGTAAACTAATTCTCATTGTTATGATTGGTTATAATTTGCTTTATTTTGAATAGATTATACTTTTGATTGTAAAATATCACAGAAATAAGTTCGTCAAGTAATTACAGCCACTCAGAATATGATAAATACGCCATATCATGTCAGGATCGATAAAAAACCGAAGTCACGTGACAGTTAAATTCGCTAGTACTAAAAATTCAAAATTTGTAATTTTTTTTTATATTTCTGTTTTATAATTATTCTTTGAAACCTAGTTTGGTTTGTAGAATTTCTAATAAGAATTTCAATAAAATAAAAAACCAAAAAAAAAACTTAAATTAAATAAAAATGTTTTTTTTTTTAAAATAACCATGTCTAAATCTAGAAAATCAAAAAAGAGGCCGCCATTTCAAAGTAGCTCTTATTTTTTATGTAATTATTATTTACCTTAGCATACGTTACTAGGTAAAAATAATATATCAGTTCTAGACATTAAAAATATTTATAAATATCAAATCAAAATCCTGTCTTTGTAAGCATTATTTATTGATAAAGCTTAATTTTTGTGGTCAGATTCAAAGTTTTTTTATGATAATATTTTTTCTACGAATTCAAATATTTGAATGTAATTAGTTAGATATGTGTTTTTACTATTTAGTTACCGCAAAAAACCTATAGATATCAATGTAAAATTTTTAAATTACAATTTTTTTCCACATCAACTCATATTTTTTCGGCTACGCCAAGTTTGTCCTCGTGTAACATAACATTTTACTAATACATTTGACATTAATGTTTATGTATCAGATTCCTTGGTTCTTCAACTATCTCTGGCAAAAATTTCGTTTCTTAAGTCGCAATAGGTATGGCACAAGAGCCAGTTATTCCCAACTCGGCGCAAACTTTTGACGCGGGTGCAGGTCGTAACACTCGGGAGCAATCACGAGGGCGCCACAGGGCTCCTTAGGCAAGTTAGTCGTTACAGGATTTTAGTAAACTTTTTTGGAATCCCGAATACAAAAACACGATCGGCAAAAAATTTTATGGGAAGCGCGGGAAATTAAGTTCAAACTACGCATGTGTGCGCCATTTTTTTAACAGTTCGAACTGCGCATGCGTGCGCCTTTGTTCATATTCAGCATAAAACCATAGACTATTTTAATAAATTAATTAAAAAAAATATAGCGGTACTATTATGAGTTTTATGATACAGTCGGCGGTACTATAATGAGTTTTATTCTTAATTTTATGTATATGTGTTTATAAAGTGCGTCTGTATAGAACCGTCTTTGAATTCGTAATTCGAATTTTTCGATTTGAGTGTATGTAAAACTAATGAGTGATAGATAGTATTGACTCTGTAGTAGGACACAAGGATATATAATGTAACATTTTTTTACAAAGTTTATAAGCTTCACATTCAAGTGGCACAAACCACTACCACAGAATCATATATCTGTTTCAATGATCATTCCACTTGTCAAACATGCTCGTGTTCGGAATGCTGATGTTAGCAAATCTTCGTTATGTGAGACAGCAGTGTTTGTCATTATTTGAGTATATCGTATGAAAGCAGAGTTTGATTTCCACGAATAATTACTATACTGACCTATAGTGTGAAATTGGAATTAATAAGAACATTTATTAAAAAAAAAAAACAAATATACTGTCACTCTCTTTGTGTTAGTTCATCATCATCATTTTCATCATCATTCAATATCCTCATGTCCCCTATTAACTTATAAATTAATGAGATAAGGGTACTCCCATTATAATCTCACAGATTTAAAACTATAACACTAGTATTATAAAGGCGAAAGCTCGTGAGTATGTTTGTATGTTTGTAACTTCGTTCCGCTCAACGAAATTAAGTATGGAGGTAGATGTGGCGCTGGATTAACACATGTTATATATTTCGTCATCATCAACCTTCATCCCGCGGGTGTAACCTCAGGGCACAGCTAGTTTGCCCATAATTGCATAAAGGCAATCATTAGGTTAAAGTTAGAAGTCCAGCTACTTACTCATCATCAACACCCGGAGCAAGCGCAGCTAATCTAATAAAAATTGCCTATAATAAACATCTCGCTGTACTGTAATGTTAATCGGTCAAGAGAAGTGAGACGATCAAGTCGCTCGCCTGATGTTAAGCGTCTTCCCCACTTCCCCAGACAGACTTCGCAAAAGTCCTTGCACTACAAAATGAACTCAAACAATTTGGCTGAAAATTGTTAGATAACATAATTCATCTTTAGATCCCCATGAAACGTTTCTAGGCGGTAGTATTTTTGCGAGAGTTACCGTAAAATATAAATAATAAAATTAAAAGACTACTTATTCTGCGTAAACTTGCAGATATAGACAGATGGAAGTTATATGTATAAGAAGTATCTTGTAGTAGCGCACTGAGCATTAAAATATCATAACTGAAGTTAATGTTAAATCATAATTTAGTACTAATAAACAACAAACAGATATATGAAACAATCATCTCTGTTCAGGATCTGGGTAGTAACGAAATAATGGTTTAACCTTGAAACAAAGTAATTGTGTTACTCATGTAGGTATTATATCAGGGACAGTACGGGTTTTTAATCTCTTATAAACGTTTTATATCCTTGTTCCAGTTTTAGAAACTGTTTCTGGAGAATTAAGGGCTTTGTGCTTAATTGAGTATAATGCCTGTTCAAACTGGAAAACAAAGGTTCTCTGATATAAGTGGACACAACCTAACAACCGAATATAAGGAAGAAGACACGTCCCGAAAATGCGAGCATTCGCCCACGTTTGTTTGAATAAAAAAGGAGACATGCTGCTTAGGTCTATCCGGCGGCGTTACTAGCTACTCGCTCCCACAGTCGCTACATGCAATCAGTGGAAAATTTTTTTTAAGTAACTGCTATGGTGTATCATTTTGACTGTAGCTAATTTGATGAAATATGTAGAATCACTCCAATTTTTTAAGGCTGGAGAGAAAACAGACCCCTCAAGTTATAAACCAGTATCTATACTACCAACTTTGAGTAAGATCTTTGAAAAAATTATGCTCAAATAACTTTTGGCGTACTTCAACGAGCATTCAATACTGCACGAAAATCAGTTCGGCTTCACGAAAGCAAGATCAACTAAGGATGCCGGTGTGAAGTTAATGACGTACGTCTTAAAGGCTTGGGAGAGTTCACATGATGCTATTGGTGTTTTTTGTGATCTCTCTAAAGCATTTGGTTGTGTGGAACACCGTATACTGATTCGAAAGCCTTTCCATTATGGTATTCGTGGAGCTGCGCTTGATGTCATCGAGTCATATTTATCTGACAGGATGCAAAAGGTTGGCATAAATGGTGTAACATCTTCGGGATCTTTAATTAAAATAGGCGTTCCACAAGAGTCCATTTTAGGGCCTTTTTGTTCTTAATATACATTAACGACTTGCCACTTATGGCCAAGGATCTTTGTGATATTGATTTATTTGCGGATGACACATCTCTGATTTTCAAAGTAGATAGGAAAGATAGCACACTAATTCAAGTAAACAATGCTCTATCTAGTATCTCTAAATGGTTCTCAACCAATAATTTACTTCTGAATTAAAAAAAGACAAAATGTTTAAAGTTTTCTTTGCCTACTGTTCCATATTCGGAGTCCAATGTTACGCTTGATGGAGAAACTCGTAATGGACAAGGCAACAGTCTTCCTAGGCATTAAAATTGACGCAACATTATAATGGGGTCTTCATATAAATGCACTGTCTGGGAGACTCAGTTCTGCTGCATATTCGGTACCTACTTAAAATAAGAGAGCTAACAGACGCTTCTACGGCGCTGTTAGTATATATTGCATACTCGTATTTCTGCATTATTATTACAGCGTAATGTCTTATGGGATATTGCTATGGGGTTCAGCAGCTGATATAGAGACCATCTTTATCCTACAGAAACGTGCTATTCGAGCTATAAACGAAATGGGTCCCCGTGAATCTTTAAGAGATTTATTTAAAGAAATCAATATATTAACGTTGCCTTTGTGTTGCCTATGTATTTGAACATATAATATACGTTCGTAAAAATTTACACAAATATAAGTTAAACAGTGATCACCGCACTTTTAATACTAGAAATACAAATAAGATAGCTGTACGTAGTTTTAGACTTGCGAAGACTGATAAGTCATTCCTAGTAAATTGTGTGCGTTTTTACAATACAATCCCAAAACACATAACTGAGCTCACAGAGGGCAAATTCAAGTTGACTGTAAAAACATTTTAATAAAAAAGCTTATTATAAAGTTTTGACATTATATAGAAGATAAAGATGCTTGGAATACTCCACTTCTGGCAAGCTGCCACTCTGCTACCCATATAATGTAATATTTGTTGTACCTAAGTAGAAACATTGTAAACATCTATATAAAAAGAATGGCCTCGAGTTTCTTGCCGCTTTTTCTCGGTAGGCTCTATTTATTTTGGAACGCGGCGGTAGAGTCTTTAAAGTACATTATATGGAAAAAATTACGTTCATAAGTGCGTCTTTGAAGCCTTAATTGAACAAATGATTTTGTCTTTGACTTTGACTTTGACACCAATACAAAGTGTCGCAGCCAATTTCAATACGCAAGTGTTCCCTTGTCTACTATATAAATATAACTATTAAAAATGTAATTCTCGAATTCCTTTTTATATTTTTATTTGTTTTTGACGCCATGTTATATCTGATTTTCACGTGATTGTATCTATTTTAATTCTGGCTTAAAGCTGGGAATCTTTCTAAAACTTACTTGTGACTAGAATGCTATGTAAAGCTGCTGTGTAAAACAACATCACGATCGACAGTAGTCGATCCTGTGGGGTAAGGCGTGGGGACGAGAATTGTGCAGTGTAGATAAGATAAGATCATTTATTGGCCTTATAACTGTGGTTGTTACATTAGGCATGTCAAATGTACATAATTAACTTATTTATTAAGTTCTAAAATTAAAAATCACAATACACATACATTACAATACATTGAGAGAAATATAATAATTACAAAATGTCACAAGATGACAGAAAATTAACAAAATATATCAAGTACACATTAGCCAATAGGGACTGGTTTAGGCAGAATCGTACGAGAATGTAGATTCGGTTAGACGCAAATTCATATACTCATTAATCAAATACATTGGATTTGACTCTAAAAACTTTATTAATATTCTTCTAAATGTACATATGTTTAATTTGGTAATGCTAATCGGCCGTTTATTATACATTTTGACTTTGTTGTATACCTATTCCTTGTTTTTTAACCTTTTTTAATCTAATCTTAGGTATAGATTCTCCTTATAACGTAAATGGTATTCATGCACGTCCTTATTTTTGTTTAACCCTAGAAAGATAACCATATTCTATCTTACATAAAAGATAACCATGCGCTTCGGAGGCGCCACGGTATTCAAATGCTTATATTTAAATTATTTGGCAAGATTTGTGTGATTTGATTTTACAATTTAAATGGTATCACAGGTGACACATTTTTATAAACGAAAAATATTGTACTTTATATTTGTTTATTATTAATAATTGAAACCAAATGAGTAGACCTCTAAAAAACTAACAAAAATCACGAATATCGCTTAACTATCATAAAACATTGTATTTTACTATTAATATGTATAGTATAAGTCAAATATAAGTATAAAGTCTAGGAAAGCTAATCAGTACTTTATAAAATTTTTTTTAGCCAGTCATACATACGTCGATCTTGAAGATAACCATACGCCTCAGGAGCGCATCAACTCGATCAACTCGTCATAACTCCAAAACTATAATACTTACCGCACAAAAACAGCTGGCCCTCGACACGGTTGACCGACGACTGAGTTGGCTGAGAAGCACAGATATACACGGGTTTCGTATTAAAAGATATAGTACTATTTAATTCGTGCGGGCGCCTCTGAAGCGTAGGTTATCTTTCTAGGGTTAATGACGACTTTTCTTCTTGTATCTCTAGCAGACTGTTATAAATGTGCAGTGAGATAACTGTCATTATCCCATTTTTCTTAACACGTTCATCGCCGACTAATATTTTACAAAATCATAAAAAAAATGTCATTGGTTTTTATGATTATTTTCAGTTCTATTTGTTCATTTATACAAGTTTTACAGTGACATTTGGTTTTTTTGGCTTTATTTTAGGTTTTTTTTAAGTGCCGGTCATAACGACCCGGCGTGGCCTAAACGGAATAATTATTACATTCAGGCCGTGCCGGTCACAATGCCGGTCAGCGTATCGAGCGTTCGATCGATGAGACAACGTGCGTTATGCTCGTAGACACGTAAAATAAAATAAAATAAAATAATATAAAATATATAAAATAATATAAAATAATATAAATAAAATAAAATAAAATAAATAAAACGGGACCATATTACTAATTCTTTAACTTTTTTCTCTAAGTCCTAAAAATAGGTATGCCATCAAAAAATCAAAAAACCAAGTGGTTACAGGTGTTCATTGGGGCCGCGCCGGTCATATTGTATGATTGAATACACAGCTTTTGCATTCTGCGGCGCGAACGGGCTTCGCAAAGTAGGGTCTGGCGTGCCGGTCATTTTGACCCCCCATGGCCCCAATGGGTAGATCAAGTGCCGGTCATTTTGACCCACCATGGCGATGAACGTGTTAAAATAATAGAGAAAACCCATTGTCAAAATAACACCTGTATACAAAACGTAGTGTTTTACTAAAAGTACATATTAAATTATACAATAGTTAAAACGATTATAAATAAAATAATAATTGTCTTCGTTGTTTGGCCGACTTACTCTTCAAAACAACTAGATTAATTTTAACAGGATGTTAACTGGAAAATAGGCGATGTTAAAAGAAGAAACTTCGGCTAATTTTATTTTGGAAAGAGTTACGGTTTCGCGCCAACAAATAAAAAGAAAACCCATGATATAATTAAAGCGATCATGTCGTATAAATATTTTTAGTTATGTACAGCCCTGAGGCGGCGCACCCCTCGAGGTCACGCGAGCGAAGCTGTAGACGGGCAGCTAGTAATAATCATCATCATCATCATGTAGCCACAGAATGCCCGCTGCTTAATATAGGCACCCCATACATTACCATAAGTTATACCACCAGTTAGATACGGCCTGTATCCGCGTCGTCCAGCTATTTTTATAATGTCACCTTGTGTTGCCTTGTCGGTAGTATATGACAAAACAACTACGAGTATATTAATTCCGTAGTTTAGATTTTGCGTCACTCCAACTCACAAATGTAAGGAAGATACGTTACCTGAAACCCTGAAACGTAGCTGGTATAAAAACTACCTCTGTCGGGACATCCGATATTTTATAATACACACGTGACTTCCATCTTTATTGCAGACTGTCCCCATTATCTGTACTGTAAGTGACACGGTGATGACAATATAACGTCGTGCGTAATACTGTAGATAGATATAGACGGCGGTACCGAACCTTTTTATTTGTTTGTTTCCCTGAAAAATGTAAACAGTATCTAGGAATCTGTTGAATATTTATTACCGAGACAACAAAATATGTATTGTGTTAGAAAAAGACTTATTATTAGATAACCTATATTTACCTTAAAGCGCTCATTGAAGTTGTATTGTCGTTTGAAGCTGATTACTTCGTAAGTAAACCTTGCTACGGTTACTAGTTGGATGGATGACCGCTGGCCGAGCGCTTTAATTATTTGAAGGGCACTTTTAACTTATGGATACACTTATGGATACTATTTGATTTCAGCACATGACGGCACGAATATAAATCATACTTCAACACTGCTTTAAGCGCTTGACGAGCCAGCGAGAGGCTAGCATAAACAGTCGTTGCCTTAGAACAGTCTGAATCCCTGGAACAGTGCGGACACTGCAAAACTAGAACTGTGCGTACGAAGCAGTAGTGTAACATTACTGTAATCCGATTTAAAGGGTAACGTTTCCAGTGAAATTACAGGGCAAGATATTTAACATTTGGTATGGCAGTGTTACCAGACAACTAAACAAGAAAGTATCTTGCACAATAGACTTTCCATATACTTATTCAGATATATTTCCTCGTCGATGCCATGATATTTAATTTGTAAGGATAAGATGATAATACAATGGTCTCTCGCCTGATGCTAATTGTCAAACTTGCAATACCGTGATAATTAAAACGAAAGATTTATGAATGAAACACACGTAAATTTACGTCAACGGTATTTAACGGGTTAAACTACAACAGTTCAAAATTATGCATGCAAATGCCTTCGCTCGTCACCCCGAGACACTTTTTTTACTTTTTTGTACTTTTGAGTCAGCTTCGCGCAGTAATTTCACTTCCTACAGTGTCCTATACACCCTCACACAATGTTACTTGCGTAATATTGCTTCACGGCAGAATATCTGCTAATTATACAACATTGTATGCCATAGATAAAGATCGAACCTGGGACCCTTCGCTTTGAAGGCAGGGTCAATGTATCACCTTTCTGACTGATTCACTTAACAAGGCTGACGGGGCTGTCATTATTAAGCGTATCAACAAACTGACTTTTAGGTGTGGAAAGACATTTCCTAGAATTATCATGACTTCGCAAAAAATGGGCTAATTAAATAGTTCACGTATTGAAGCCTTGTGAATACTGTAATAATCCATTAGCACCGCACCCAGTTTTATTTTACTTCAAGTTCGTGGTTAAAACTCGATTATTTGGCGACATAAGTGCTCTGGACTTTGTGGAAGGCGGTTTGGGGTCTAATTACGGGTGAGTTTTAAACCAATAAATTAACGTTAATTCATTTTATCAAGAATTTATAATTGTGTCTTATCGCGGCGATCAAAGATCGCTTTTGCTTTCACTAAAACTCTTGTACTCGTATATAGGCCCGCAGGTTAGGACGTAATGTATTGTAAAGGTCCGCCCCTAATTAGTCTGGCCAATCCTGAACCAGTCACTTTTTGTAAAGGTTCAAAAACCTCTACCTATTAATATTTATTGCGCTAGTCTAATCTAATTTGGCCAGTGATCGTCTAGTCTATGGAGGACCTTACGTTGTGAACCGTCGTAGTACCTAGTTCTTTTCAGGAAGACTTGAGACAAAGATACTGTTTTAGAACTATAGGTTCCTAATAAAATCAGAAGTAACTTCTAATAGTAATAATGACCTATATGAATAATAAAACGTTTATTAAATTGTTGTGAATAAATAAGTAGTCAACTAATTATATTATTTTCATGGATTTCCCAATTTAGTCTAAATCTACTTTAGAGAATACGTAGTTTTGGTTAGGATAAACCTCATCTAATTATCAAGTCATTTAAATATATATAAACCTTGACATTATTTGACAATGAAGATAGTAAATATGAGTTGAGTTAATTTCAAAACCATTTTCATTACTTTCCTACAAGTATTCTTAAAGATGAGGAGAACGAGTACGAATGGAACAAGTAAAATGTTTTTGGTAGATTACTAATTATAATCGTTGGTATTTTATTGTCTTTAAGTCGCTCACCTATTTGTGGTTTATTCTTAGAGTTGACTGTTACCGTTTACAGTAGAAGTTATGCTTCTTTAGATTCTCTATATAACATATAGATATAGTGAACTATTATTTTCGGTTCTAAATGTTAGGTAGTCATTTGCACTATATTGTTGTATTTTTTTGAATACTACATAAGATTATATAGATCTCATAATAGTCGAGTATTCTGTTGTAATTTCTTTCATTTAATTTACATAATAAGTATTCTCCTTAGTTATGTTTGGTTAAGACGATTGGTTATTTTGAACGCTTTCATTTAATATAATTGTATTAGGCTGTTCGCAATTTCACATGTATACAAAGTCTAATGCAATTTAGTGGAAGGAATCTTTTAGTGTTTCCGAAGACTTGCAACGACGGATTGTAGGGTTAAGGCACCTTTACTGAGCGCTCAAATGCTCCCCTTTGGCACACCAGATCCCTTCCTGACTCCCGGCGCTGGCGCACACTATACGAATTCAATGCTGAGATATTGCTTCCTAATAGATTTGTTAGGTATATATTTTACAATGTTATTTCTGATATCGCCTCACAATTTTACTTTGAAGGCATGTATTTCATATCCTGATTTATGATATTTCATACAGACTTTATGTTGAAAAATAATTTATTTCATGCTAGTAATCAAGCATAATGGTAATTCATTTATTGAAATAGTTTCTTTGTCTATTGTTGTTTTGATAGGTATTTATTTTTACCTTACTGAATAATTATAACAATCAGACAGATTTTGTCCTTAAGATATACAAATTTGAAGATATGTAGCATATTTAACTAGAATTGATAGAATCTACCAATGACAAATGTGAAAGTCTCTCTGCACTTTTAGCTTCAAGAAAATCCACGGAACGAATTTTATTCCAGCCGTTGGCAAACGTTATCAACAATTAGCCTCAATATTTTTAGAAGCGTAATGTACTATAGTTGTTCATTTACAATATATCTTTCAGACAATTTATTCTGAGCTGATCATTTTGGTTGGATATTTATATTATTTAATTTTCATTGTATATTTCATTTTATATTATTTAAACTTTTATTCCAAAGTCTAAAGTAATGCTATCAATAAAGTTAGACTTTCAGGTTATTTATACAGTAAGTATGCTACTGATCAAAAGATTATTTGTGTATTAATCATTTTGTCATACATTTAAATAGTAAATTTAAATTAATACTTTTCAAGTCAACATTTACTTGCTCATAGGAATTATAACAGAATTCCGAAGAATATTGAATAGTCCCTAACGTTCCTATCCTATAATGCCTACAATCTCCTATCAATCTAACTAAAGTGTCATTCAAAACTAGGGACCCGTGTCCCACATTTACATTTAATCGTGTAAGTGTTGACTTTCTCCTTAGCAAAGGGTCCAGTCCCTACCGAAGGGAAAATCTGCACAGCAGAGTGATCCCGCTAGCTGGTTTCCCTAACAGAACGAAATCGGGTCGATCTCCCCCGTTTAGATCTAAATCCTAGGATCGGGTGTGTAATGGACCATCATCGATTTGCGACTTTGGGATTGAATCCGGTCCGGAAATTATACCTGATAAGTGCGAATAAATAAATATAATAAAGATAGACCGCCCATAACAGTTTCTTAGTATCAGTAACCCGGTGTATAAGACATGACACACTGGACGAGCCCCGAGCACCGATACCAGAAAAAGATATGAGAGGAGACTGCTAGTCGCTTGCTGAGCAAGAATACGACTCCTGGTTCGCCTCAATTCCCAGGCTCGAAGATAAGTATAGACCTTTATATGGCACCGTTAGTCTCCAGTCTATACTACGAAAAACACTCGTTTTTCGATTTACCGATCAACACACAGTACAATAACTTTACAAATAAAATTTACTTTAACGCAACACTATAACGACATAGTAATTACACCAACCCGAACGCGATAATTTTACGGTATCCGAACACTATGGAAACTACTAAGTCGATATAGTCAATAGACTAATAATTACGTGTCACTGTACTAAGCGTAGATTCCTTGCCGATTGCTTGATGTATAATGAATTTCCCTCTAGTACTTACGTCCTTTATATATCATCAACTGAAGCTCGATTGACGCCGGCTGAGGCTCATTTGAGGCCGCTTCGACTAATCATAGTGTGTGTCTCTTGAAGCTGCGACTTTCTTAGCCAATAACAGAACTCTGACTATTCTTTATTATATATTTTCATAGTCATCAAATTCATTACAAGGGATTTTGTACCTTTTCATCATTATAATAGCATTCAATTTAGTATGTAGTCTGTTTTTATCAAGGTTGTTTGTTATTAATTCTCGGAACGATTGGTTCTCGAAACAAAGCTTGATTGAGGTACCTTTATAGGAGTTTTGTTTGGGATAGCAAGAATAATATCGCTTCATTCGCTCGTGTTTTGTAAATTATGCTTCTATGTATTTGTGGACTGAGCGGAACGCAAAGTGTTTCGTTACAGTATCTTGTTGAAGATTGTTTGGTATTTGTAAAACTATACGCAATATTTGCAGTTAAAATTGTATCTTTAAGAATATTTTTAATTGGCATTTGTTAGAAACCAGATATTAGTTACCACCACCCAAAAAGGTCGTGTGTGCGGTATGGTGAATATAAAAACTAAAATTCGTGACTTGTGCGTATTTCACGGAAAGGCCCCGTTATGCGACGGCTATTAACCCGCTTTAGTCACGCCCTCTATATTTGAATCACGACAGTTGAATTATATTTGCTGGTTTGTGTTGGGTACGCCTTTATTCTGACATGCAATCCAAGCCTTTGTGACCAGGTGATTTTTTTGGATTACGAATTTCAAAAAAGAACGCTGAAGTTTGGTCGGTTGTCTAACATTTAATTATATCATGGGTTAGTGTACAGGTGCATTATGTTATAGGGATAACTATTCCTGATGATTTAATGAAATTAGCCTAAAGCTAACAATCACAGCAGAATAAGAATACCGATAGTAAAATTTACCGATTTTGTTACTTTCATATGTAAATTACGAGGAAATAAACCTTTTATATTATTATTATATTACGCTTAAGTTTGCTAGTGACAAGTGTCACACCTGCTTATTATTGCCACTTCCATACGTAACTTTTTTGAACAGATTTACGGAACGTGTTTAAAAACAACATAATATTCTAACACATTGTGTCATATTTCCATGTGCACGCATTCTATGTGCGTAAAGATGTTCATTCTAAAACTACATAATACTATCAAAAAATTTTAAATTTATATAAATACCGCAAATACAACTAAAAATCCACAAATAAAAGGTTGAAATCTGTTTCGTGCTTGATCGTTACGAATATTTTGCTTGCTCAGTATGACAATGACACGTCGCTCGTCGAGATTTTATCGCAAATGGTTTTCAGTCATTAGCGAATGCAGGTACTCAGTTTAGGGTTCCGTAGACTAATATGAAAAAACATATCGCTAACTAGCCGACACTCTCGCCGCTTCCCTAGACCGAGTAGAATCACACAAAATATATTAATTGCGGTAACTTGTATGGATGTTTGTTACTGAATCACGCCAGAATAGCTAAACAGATTTGGATGAAATGAAGTAGGCAAGTCCCAAAAAGCTCCAAGAGTGGAGAGAGTGTTAGAGGGTATGACGCAAGAAGTATCGTGCTACTGAAACCGCATCACACTCTTTTGCGATCCACACCAACGTTGCTTCTTTCGCCGCTAATGATGGCACTCCGCATTATAGGGGCCCCGTTTAGTAGGTGGCAAGTCATCACCTGCCTAAATATTTTTGTATTCAACTTAATTAGCGAGAGCCGTAGTCTCGTCTTACTTAACGCCGTACTTATAAACGCAATGTTTGCTTGTTGTTTGTTTGCAAATAACGTCATTTCAAGCTAAGTAGTGTTTATTAGTAAAGCCCTAATAATTTCATGTCGATAGCCAATATTACACATTTTCTTACAGATCTACCATGGTTTAACTCTTCATCACAAAATGTTTCGGTTTCAACATCATCGTAATTTTTTTACCAAACAGGTCTCTAAGTGTCAGCTACAGCCCCACTTATTTAAGCCTTTGTAAAGGATTGGACTCATTATTTCATTAGAAATAAAAGATGCCGAAATGATGTTTTAAATGTCTATGGGCTCAGCGAAGGCAAGTTCCTCTCATCAATTACTTGGTCATTTATTTGTTCTGGTCCTTTACAAAATTCTCAAGATGGGAGACGTCACCAGCACGATCGGTCTCGATGTTATCAAGCATATTTACTTAATGCTATTGAATAACTCTTATTTATTTTGCAATGATTCTTCTACTATCTACACTTTGGGAATGTTTTTAATTGCACATAAAATTAAATAGCGCAAAAGGTAACGTCTCCATCAAAAAATATAGCACTATAAAAACGACTATGCTACAAATAACAAAAGTCATTAAAATTATTGAATTTCTAGAAAGATATTTATTTGAACTGAATCAATTTGAAAATATATTTTGGTCTACTCATGACCAAAATTAATTTTAACTGAACAAACCGTAGAGGTAAATAAATTATGCCAATTACGCGAACGAGACTTGTTTAATCACCTTTCTTAGTAAGAAAGGTGATCTGAAATGAATTATGAAAACATATAATTTAAGTATAGTACGGAACCAGATCGTGGGAGTGTCTAACTCAGTAACATTATTTTTAATTTTCTTAAGCGGTGTATGACACGGAAGAATGGGTGTTCAGGGAAGATAGATATAGACCTACATATAGTTTTTTTTAAATTTAAACGGGACGTGACGGAACAGGCCGCGCAACCGAGGCAGGAGACTCACCTGATTGTAATTGAAATGCCTACCTGTAGTCAGAGTTATTCGTATATTATGATACAAATGAGCAGAACTCGCGAGTTTCATACGACTTTTTTCTATACCATTGCGAGGAACAAACAAATATAATATTGATTTTACCACACAACTACTAATACGATATAAAATGTGAAAAATAAAGTTAATGGTGCGCTATTTTTTTTTTCACGCGCCAACTGCATGTTGAACATAAAGCCTATACCTACTTCAAATTATGATTGTGATAAAATGCAAATATTTTTTTACATATGATTATGTATAAATGTTAATTCCTTAAAATATATAAATATATCAAATAATATTTAGGAAATATACATACCTATGTGGGATCGGGATGTGAAATAATGTGGCCGTATCGTATGAAAACTTTATATTTTGATAAAGAAAATCAAATAAACTTTTAAGGAAACTATTTTAAAATTATATCGTGCTGTTAGTCGTATCGTCGTAATCGTCTCTCTCGCCATATTCCTTTTTTTCCATACATCCTTCTCTTTCACTCGCATACCCCTTTCCCTCACTCTCATACATACGTTCCGTTCCATTCATAATTCTGTCATCCCACATTCGGTCATCCTGCATAATGTCTGCCCTCTGACATACATACATTCATTCAACACCGCACATAATCTTTCAAACTCTACATCATCATACACATTCAATCATCGTACACTTCGTCAACAACCTTAACAATAAATGCATAGCATCTTAGACTACACGACTTAGCCTTACATTTATAAGAACATGTTATATGTAAACATCTAATATACATAAACAACACATAAAAGAAAACTTTTATTTCCTAGTAAACATAACCGTTGAAACATCTTATAATAACTTTACATAACAAAGAAATACAAAGCATCGTCAACCCATAAGTATTAAATATTGACTTAAAACTAAATGAACTGTAGGTTTAATATTTTCTTATTATATCTCTACCTTTAAAGAAATATAAAAGATTGTGACATCCAACAACTTACAATTTATTAAACTTAGTGACATTTGCCAACTCTGTGTAATGTTGTGTTAATTACAGGTTTTAGTATACAAACAAAAATAAATAATGAAAACAAAATTTATCAACTTTCATAAATCGCTTTCATACACTCAACACATAAACCTCACAATCATAACTATCTCATTCACTTCATAAATGTTACATACTTACTTGACTTACATCCTGAATACTATCTGGCCATCTTTTCATGTGATCAGCTGAAGTGGTAGTCTTGATTGGACCTTCTGCTTGGAGATCTACCTTCTCCACATCGTATCTGTCCAGTCTTTTTGCTTTAGTGACTCTGTAGGGTCCCAAATATTTAGGTTTAAGCTTCATTCCGGCTCCAAATTGAGTTCGTTTTATAGCAACCATCTCTCCTTCATTGTATTTTGTACTATCTTTTCTATGCTTATCATAGTTCTTCTGGTTTTCCTGTTGCACCTTCAGTATTTGCTGTTTAGCCTTCTTCCTCAGATCCTCTCTGTTTCCCATGTAACTAGCCCGTTCCTCTTGTTGTAATAGTTCATATATTTCTATATCTTCTTGTCTCTTCATTTTCTTTCCTATTAGCATCTCAAATGGAGTCGTGTTCACGCTTCTTTGATAAGTACTGTTCAACGCCATCTGCACTCGTCCTACATGTCGGTACCATAAACCTGGTTTTTCTATACATAGTTTGGTAAGTATCGGTATAATAGTTCTGTGAATCCTCTCTACTTGACCGTTCCCTCTAGGTACTCCTGTAGTAATATGACAACATTCTATTCTCTCCTTCGTGCAATACTGCTGGAATTCATTGCTAGTAAAAGCAGTACCTCGATCTGTGATGACTCTTTCTGGATTTCCAAATGTCTGCTGTAGTATCTCCAACTTATTCAATACCTCCCTCGTAGACGTACTTTTACATGGGAATAACCACACGAACTTTGTGAAAGCATCAATAACAGTAAGAATGTGGTTATATTGCTTACGCGTTTCTGTCAGCGGTCCGATATGGTCCAGATGTAATGTATGCAGTGGAGTATCTCCTTTCTCAATTGGATTAAGGTAGCCTTCCTGTTTTCCTCCTTTTCTATTTGCTAGTAAACACGGTATACATGATGCAATATAATCTTCAACCTTCTTTCCTATTTTCTCAATGTAGTAATCTTTGCTGATTAAATCTAATGTTTTCTTTTTCCCAAAATGTCCATTATCATGTGCTCTCTTTATGATTTCGTTTTCCATCGTGCTAGGTATAACAAGTTGTTGCTCTAATCCTTTATAAAGTAATTCCTGGTTCAAATTGTAATCTTTATATGTCTTTCCTTCCTCTAAAATTTTTCTTATTGCGCTAAGGCCCTCATCATTTTCTTGTGTGCGTTGTATATCCTGGCGTAAGCTAGATGTTATGACAGCTACATAAGGGTTTCGACTCAATGCATCAGCATGCCTCATTTGAGTACCATCGCGGTGTTCCACTGTAAACTCGTAGTCTTGTAGGAGTAAAATCCATCGAGCAACTCTTGTAGATAATGCTAAGTCTTTCTTGTCTAGCGTCATTTGGAAAGCTTTACAATCAGTGACAATCTTGAAGAATTTTCCATATAGATAATGTCTGAACTTCTTTACACCTTCGATAATAGCGAGTGCTTCAAGCTCGTAGCTCGTATACTTTGCCTGTGCATCTGTAGTTCTTCGGCTCATATAGTGTACTGGGTGTAAATTTCCATCATCACTTTTTTGCATTAATATTGCTGAATAAGCAATACATGATGCGTCTGTATGGAGCTCAGTCTCTGCTCTTTGGTCATAGATTTTCAACACTGGTTTAGTAGCCAACTTCATCTTCAACTCGTTGAAAACAGCTCTGTGTTCATCATTGAATTTAAATTTACTATTTTTCTTCAGCATATCTGTGAGAGGTCGTGCTAACAAGGCATATTTAGGTATGAACTTCCTGAAGTATGAGCAAAGTCCTAGAAAACTGTGCAGTTGCTTCAAATTCTGAGGCTCAGGGAATTTTGTAACAGCATCTGTTTTCCCTGGCGATGGAGTCACTGCACCTCCTTCGATTACATGGCCAAGGTATTCTACCGTCCTGGTTAACAGCTGAGACTTCTTGCAATTGATACGCAGCCCATATTCTGATGCAGTATTCAGCACTTCCCTCAGGCGCTCTAGAGCCTGGTACTCATCTTTTGCTGGAATTAAAATGTCATCGATGAAAATAATGACAATACCTCTGCGAATCAAGTCACCAAAGATGATTGTGATAAATCTTGTAAAAACTTTGGGACAGGTTGCTAAACCGAATGGAGCATATAAAAATTCATATTGTCCGGTCATCGTTACAAAAGCAGTATACTTAATTGAATCTTCATGAACCCGTAGATGAAAATAGCCATTTTTCAGGTCTAATGCACTAAATATTTTAGCTGAGGACAACTTGTCGATGTGGTCCTCTATTATCGGAAGTGGATATTCATCTTTCACCATTTTACTATTAATTCTTCTATAGTCTACACATATTCTTAAACCTCCGTCCTTTTTCCTTACTAACACCAATGGACTTGAATATTCAGAGTAACTTACCCTTATAATTCCTTCATCGAGCCACTCCTGGATTTGTCTATTCACATCCTCCTGTTCCTTGAATGATATACGTCGTGGCCGCTGAGACACAGGTAAGTCATCTTTCAGCACAATCTTTAATTCTATTGGGGCTTCCTTAGTCTTCTGTGGCACGTAACTCGTAACTAACTTCAACACTTCTTCTTTGACAGCTGGGTTACTGACATGACCTAAACAATCAACAGAACTGGAAAAACATGCAACATCTTGCAACCACTCACAGCTAGGATTCATCCAGTCATCTTTCGGCAATAACCAAACATTGCAATCTTTCATAAACATCATAACATTTCGTAAGAAATCATTACCAAGGATAATTGGAAATGGCACAGAGTCGTTAGGCAATATATAGAACGTAATGTCACAATATAAACAACTGTCTACTCTTATATCTAACGTTACAACACCATAAGATTGCACCTGAGAATAACCTAATCCGGTTAGAGTGATATTATAGTTCTTATTGCATTGCGGCTTACCAAGTTCGTTGTATAGATCTTTCGACATTAAATTCACATCGCACCCTGAGTCGATCAGTGCGCTTGCCGTTTTAGAATTTATCATAACTTCTTTAAAAGGTTTCACTCGTTTTACACTGAAACTGGTATGTTTGTTGACATTGCAGACGTCAACAACATTGCTATCACTATCACTGAAGTTATCCGACATCTTATCGCTATAACCAATCGTGGCCCTGCTCTGCGGTTCCATACTGTCAACCTCGTAAAACGAACCACTCGTGCCTGCGTTCACGTCAATCGTCGCTATGTAAACTTCGCCTTGAACATCGTTCGCTTCAGTCGTACTGCTGGTGGCGCCCTCTTGCAACAAATTGAAGAATGCTTGCTTTGACATCTGATTGGTCGGTTTTCGTTGACGTTCAGTTGTGCCAACCTTAGGAAGTTGTTCGTGTCCTCCGATCGTTCCCGAACTCTGCCGAATGCTCGATGTAGCTTGCTTCGTCGAAGTCGAACTTGCTTTTGCTGCCGCCATATTTTTTAATGGGCAATTTGGAGAAATATGACCGAATTCATTGCAGTGGAAACACTTTCTTCCTTGCGATTTATGAGGACAATTTTCCGACATATGACTTCTTTCCCCACAGCTGAAACATCGCGTGATCGCAGCCGCGTTTCTTCTATTATAATCAGCACTATTTTTTTGCGTGTAGGTAGTTAATGGCTTACTGCGGCGAGTATCCTTAGCAGAATTTTTCTTGAACTGTGTGTATAACTTAAATTTCTCCTTGAGCTCTGCGTAGGTCGTAACACCATATAACATCATTTTGTTTACTTCGTCGTCCACAATACCATCCAATATATATTTAATGGCTACGTAGTCTGGCATTCGTCCACGCTTGCCTAGCTCTTTCATAATTAACATGTAGTCAATACACGATTCATCCTTCTTCTTACGTCTTGAACTCATAATCTCATGTATCTTCTTGATATCTACGGTATCAGTGAACTCTTTGCTGATAGCGCCTTTTAGTTCGTCCCACGACTTATAATTTTTCTCGGCGCGTAGCCATAAGGCTGCCGTGCCTTTTAGCGACCGTCGCGCTACCAACAGTAGTTGGGTCGAACTCCAATTGAATATTTCACCGTTATCTTCTATATCTCGTATCCACATAGATACGGTATATGTTTCATCTTGTGCACTGAATTCTCTAATCAGCTTTTCGGTAAGGTACAGCATGTTGCCATGCGCCATCTTAGCATCGTGAAAGTCGTCCTGGGCGTCGTCGTGAGCATCGTCTTGAGTTTCCTTGTCGGGCATCTTCACCACCTTTGTCGCCGTGATTCTTCGTAATCGTCGTATTCGTCGTAGGTTACGGCTTCTGGGGTAAGCGATAAGCGTTGGCCGCGTTGCGTAGGACTTCTCGCGTCTTCGTTCTTAAATCCAATTATTTCACCGCGATCCCGGACGAGCCCCCATATTTGTGGGATCGGGATGTGAAATAATGTGGCCGTATCGTATGAAAACTTTATATTTTGATAAAGAAAATCAAATAAACTTTTAAGGAAACTATTTTAAAATTATATCGTGCTGTTAGTCGTATCGTCGTAATCGTCTCTCTCGCCATATTCCTTTTTTTCCATACATCCTTCTCTTTCACTCGCATACCCCTTTCCCTCACTCTCATACATACGTTCCGTTCCATTCATAATTCTGTCATCCCACACCTATATACAGTGTGTAACAAAATAATGCAAAATAATGAAACAGTAGTAATGCTAATATGTAGTAGTAGTAATAATAAAACACGCACGCAGCAACTTGCTTACAATTGGAACCTAACTTCTGCGTCCCAGGAATTAGTAAAAATACCGAATTATGAGTAACAAAAGACATAAACAGCATATTTATTATAATTTAATTAAGATTTATCGCTGAGCGACCACATCACCTGTAAAAAAACAAAATAATTTAGACACAACGCGATGTACAAAAATAAACATTAAATTATTTGGCAAGGCAATCCGCAAGTATTGACCAATAATTGAGATAACAACCCACTAAACATATAATAGAAAGAACGGAAACGAATTTCTAATAACAAGTCCCTAATTAATCAGTTCGTAAACAAGAAAATCAAAGAGCATCAGAGTCACAATATCATCAAAATAGATAAAAGAAACGAAAACATTTTTAATAAACATACCATAAGAGATCTTTCTTTTGAAAACAAGTAACAATAACAAAATAGCTCCTTCCCTCCACTTGCCTCAAGGACCCCTGGGGGATTCAATTGGATTTTTTCTCGAAATATATAAACTTTCACATCACATAACACTAATATTATATAGGCGAAAGTTATGTAGTGAGTGTGTTTTTATATATGTTACTTCTTTACGCGCTGGATTAACACATATAATACTTTTCATCATATTCATCGGCCGTTTACAATCACATAATATTGAACGCAGGACTCAGCTGCAAGAGTAAGCTTTGATGTCCAACGGAATGTCACATATTTTGCCTCACGCCCACCACGACCCATTACTTTGATCGACAAACCGAATAAAATTAAACGTCCTTTTAGTATTACAGTGCCTTCTTAATACCATTATCTCCATAGAACCGTTACCGAATAAATCAATTAATATACAGAATTGAATGAGGAAATAACAAGAATATGGAATATGAATAAGGTTCATACTGTGTTGTTGGTACTGTCCAGTACAAGTGTAATCCCTAAACACCTGCTACAATCTCTGAAAATACATATACGATGTTGCAGAAAGCCAAGTCGAAATATTCTTAATACAATACAATACAATACAATACAATACAATACAATACAATACAATACAATACAATACAATACAATACAATACAATACAATACAATACAATACAATACAATACAATACAATACAATACAATACAATACAATACAATACAATACAATACAATACAATACAATACAATACAATACAATACAATACAATACAATACAATACAATACAATACAATACAATACAATACAATACAATACAATACAATACAATACAATACAATACAATACAATACAATACAATACAATACAATACAATACAATACAATATAATAACTCTTTATTACACTAAAACCCAACAAACACAAAGTAAACTCAATATAAATCTTAAATTATGGTAGTAAAAAGGGTGATCTTATAAGTTATGGCAATTTTTCAGACAATTTTGGATGGAGAGTATCATAAGTTGAATGCGGTAGTGCACAATACTGTGTGTTGTAAATACACGTCGTATTGTACGTAAATGTAACAGAATGATTTAAATAACCAAACCCATTACGTAAAACTCACTTGGCCTAGACCCGTGGTTTCATAACAATAACCGAAATGTCTGAAATGATTCAAGATAAAACACGCTTACTGAAATAATAACAAATATGGGACAACATCCACACAAGGTCTTCAGGTCCCTAACTAGGCAGAGCCCACATGACTAATATGCATATTTCAAACATTCATGGTTCATGTACACAATGTTCGAGGATATCTGTCCGAGGATTGAACCCGGGTCCAGCGGCTTAAAATGGTAGGGTTACTACCAACTGCTCTAACCAACTAGTCCTATATGTGATTTATTTATTTCTTTCATTCTTAACAGTTTTCTCTTTACAGTAAGAATACAGTAGCCAGAAAATGTTTACCTTATGTTGTGCTAATTATACAAATTAATTAATAATATTTTTTCGAACATACCTTTTTCATCACCTTACGGACATTTCCATTAGTTTTTCCCCAACTTCCGCTTATTTTCTTACGTACCAGGATTATTTTCAAGTATGATAAGATCCCGATCTATAATTCAATCTGAACAACGAAAATGACAGAGTAAACTCTGAACGTAACGATGTTGATTTAGGCCGTAAACAATCTACGTGGGTAGCGATAAACGCAGAGTGTTTTTAGGTCGCCATTAGTGTAATTTGATAAAAACAAAACAAAAATCATCAGTGGCTTTTGACATTAACACAAGATTATGTTTATCGGTGTGTGTCCATGTACATAACGGGTGTTTATTGTACGTAGATAGCGCATTCTTTTACAGTGAATTTCTGTTTAGACTAAATAATACATAAGACAATATCATTATATGCAGAGCAGTAGAACTCTTTGTGACAAAGTTCGTCCGGGGAAGTATTGCCACCATAACTACCTACCAACATATTTCTACCGCGAAGTACGAGAATTAATGTTCGCAATACTGTGTTCTGGTTTGAATGGTATGGGTGCCGGTGAACAACCATACAAAATAGCCAACATTATAAGAAATATCAATAGTGATAAAAATACTTTAGTTAACCAGCAGCATTGTTTGCTTCGCTCCCCGAGGTGAAATTACCAAAAATGCTTACCCAGCAGTTTCTTGAATTAGAAAAGGCGTGATCTGCCAAAATTTCAAGTTTGTTTCCCAGCAATTTAGGCCTTGTGTTAATGAATCAGTCGGGATAATTACGGTTATATATCAAACTCACGCTAGTACTAGTACCTATTACAAAGACGAATGTTTGTGCAAGAAAGTGTGATAGTGTGTGTTTGTTACTCCAACAACGACTGGACCAGTTTTGTTGAAATTTGGTATAAGTTAATAAAGCGCTGGATTTTTGAAAATTAATCCATGAGGGGGTGAATTCAATTTATCGATGTGGCTTCGTATCCCCTAGAACAAGCGGCGAAGCCCCTGGAGGGTGAGCCCCAGCGAGTGTAGTGATAAAAACTTAATTTAATATAATATGTCAATCAATCCGCGTAAATTAGGTCACGAATGGAGTTACATTCAAAAGCTTTTATAGATTTTTGTTATTTTATGAAGCTTGGATATCATTAACTGCTAAGTGATTTAGGTGTGAATTATATTAATTAAAATGGGAGACACGCCCACAGCGTTAAAATTTTAATAACATAATAGAGTCTGATTTCATCGCAATTCTGGTGTTTCCGGTGGTTCGTGATGTTTATTCGCAATTTAAATTTTTCGTAAAATTAATCGAAAAAGCTTTTCGATGTAAGATATTTATAAGTGTGTAACTATATGTATATATTTTAATAGACGTTCACATACTCACTCCCCCGCACTAGGATTCCCTGTGTCACTCAAGGCAGGGACACATACACATTGAGGCATCTTAAACATCCAAGACCCGAAAACAAACAACTCTGCTTATTACACAAACACTTTCCCCGGCCGAGGTGATCGAACCTGGGATCTGTCTCTTCAAAAGCAGAGCCACTATCACCTAGGCCAACAGGGCAATATTGTATTATAGGTAGGAAGACAGCAAAACAAACAATTCTGCATAGTACTAGTGGTATTTGTATTAGACTGTAGTAGTAGTAGTAGTAGTAGTAGTGTTATGAGATTCAGTCGTCTGAAAACTATTTTTTTCATTTATATGATAAGTAGTTATGTGCGTAAATATGTATAGATGAATCAAATGAGTTTTCATTCAAGTAAATATAGTCTATAAAATGTACTTGTACAGTCACATTAATAAGTAAGTCATTGTCCAGTATAAGCCACGTGCTAGTAAAGCGGCGGATACATTACGTACTAACAGTTTCACGGGTAATTGACGAGGAAAATAAAAAAGAATGCTTCAAGATCTTATACACTTAACCTACAC
Source organism: Selenia dentaria (assembly GCA_917880725.1). Taxonomy (NCBI): domain Eukaryota; kingdom Metazoa; phylum Arthropoda; class Insecta; order Lepidoptera; family Geometridae; genus Selenia; species Selenia dentaria. Next base: position 32,515,796 of record OU862883.1, on the reverse strand, counting down.
ACGTGGACGTAATAATCCAACACTATTACACGTCATAACTCGAAGAGATCAAAATATAGAAAAATATAAAAAAAAATTATTATGACCATTGACCACAATAACATTGTTTTTCCCGCTATCCATCTGAAAACTTCGACACTAGGATTGGTACTAGCATACCTACATCTAAACGCATCGGGCTCGCTTGGTGACTTTAGACCCGTATACCTCTTCCTTAGCGGAAGCCGGTCACGAAAATCAAACTCGCGAAATTGAATAACTGTAGGAGGCGGGGCGTCGAATGAAATGACGGCGTAGTCCAAACAACAACAAACGTTGATAATTTATTTACGATTTAAGACTTTAGAGTATGTGTACAGAGTGCGATGCGACGCCACCTAGCGAGACCTACGTGAACACTATTCCAACGGGGTGGAAGTGGTGATCTTGCAGGAACCGTTAGGGAGCGGTGTTATGATATTATATTATAGCGTTCAGTCAACTGTCCCAACGAGGTGGAAGCAATTAACATGCAGCTATAATATTCCCTACCGAGAGAATACAAACTTAAAGTTCGTCGAGCCTGTCTCGATTGCAGCGAATGAAACGCTTGCGTGCGTTAAGGACAATCAGTGCCATATATGTTTCCGTGCGGGTGTTAAGGTCGGATAGCGCCATCTCGTTACTTTTCGCGAACTAATCAGAATAGTATGTCTTCTCATTATGTTACGATGTTATAGTCTCCCCCTCTGTCTCCGAAGTCGACCCGATGAGGAAGACAGGTGATTTCCATTAACTGATGGGATTCTTCGATGGCCTTTCACGTGGTCTAAGGTTTCGTGCAGTAGTCTTTTCTTTAGTGGCATCTTTTCGGGGACGGCCTCTCTTTCTGATAGGTTGAGCTGGTTTCGGTAAAGCAGCTCCTTCTGTTCTCTGGAAGGAGCGTAGGGCCGATGCATGGTATATACCTACAGAAATATTAGTGTTGTGGTGGTCTATGGTTATGGTTTTACCGTTGAAAGAAAACTAATAGTGACTTGATGAATACACCATAAAAATCAGATTTATTGTCCGTCTTTTATATATAAATTAATCTTACAACTAGGCACTATCATACGGAGCGTACAAAATATTTACTACCGAAGTAATTCGATAAGGCGAGTCTTCTATCTCGCTCGCACGAGTATAAATACATCGCGGCGGCCGTAGTGCTCGCCAGTCGCCCAACGATGTCCAGCGCAGACGCACGTCGCTCTTCGCTTCGCCCGCTCGTATGCCGCGGCCGAACTCGTAACCTGTATTATGCGTCGCAATAATCCGCAGGACGATGACCGCCACATCACCCCCCTTCAAGTGAAACGTACCGTGCGATGCACAGTTCTGCCGCTTCTTGTGACATATGGGCTTAGCGTCTGTAAGGCTGTCGTGGTTCTAAGGTCCGTAGCGACTGTATTTGTAGCCGTAATCGTGGTTGCTGGTATAGTGGCATTTTCGCGTCGGTTTTGCTTTCGGTTACGTCATCGCATAAGTACGCTGGTTTCAGTCGATCAATCGATATTACTGCTGTCCGGTTAGGCAGTTGTACCTTAAAGTACTTGTCATGCTTCTCCAATACGAAATACGGTCCTTCATACGGCGGTGATAGTGGCTTCTTGACCATATCGACTCGTACAAATATGTGGCTACATGAGGACAGATCTTTATGCACAAATGGAGTGCGCTGTGATCTGTGCTTCTGTGCATTCTCTGACGCTAGTGACGTCATTGTTTCGGCCATTTTCCTTATAAACTCAGCTGGTTCCTCCGCGTGCGGTTTCGAGGGTATGAAAAAATCTGCTGGCAGGCGTATAGTTTTTCCGTACGTACATAAAGCTGGACTCATATCCGTTGACTTATGCAGTGCTGCGCGCAACCCAAGCAGAACTGTTGGTAGTTCTTTCGTCCAGGTTGTGCTGGCTCCTCGTGCCATTAGGGCGGCTTTTAGGGATTGATGCCAGCGTTCTATTTGACCGTTCGATTGCGGATGATATGCGGTGGTCCGTATTCTCGTCACTCCCATCTTCTTCATTAACGCGTGGAACAGAGATGACTCAAACTGTTTAGCCTGGTCTGTGGTAATTTTTAATGGGCATCCGTATCTGCAGATCCAGTGTTCATAGACTGCTCTGGCTATCGTCTCTGCAGTTATGTTACGCACTGGGACTGCTTCTGGCCATTTAGTGCGGCGGTCCATCATGGTTACTAAGTACGTGTATTCTTCCGACGGTAGCAGCGGTCCTACAACATCCACATGTAGATGGTCAAATCTCCCCACTTCTGGGAACTGTCCGAGGGGCGCAATTGTGTGCCTTTGTATCTTGCTCTTCTGACAGCTTAGGCAAGCTCTCGTCCATCTGGCTACATCAGCGTTCATGCTAGGCCAGAAATATCGCTGGGCCATCTGCTTCCTTGTGTTCCGGATTCCTGGGTGGCTAAACTCGTGAAGCGCTTTGAAGGCGGCTTCTCGAATTGAAGTAGGCAGGTACGGCCTAGGATTGCTAGTCGTCATCTCGCAGTGGATCGGTTTGCTCACGCCTGGCAAATTGATTTGGGCAAACTTTAGGTTCTTTTTTGTTTTTAGTTCCTTCAATTCTTCGTCTTCTTCTTGGTCATCTGCGAGCTTGTTATAGTCCACTGTTGAAGTGCATGTGATCTCCTCTAATCTTGAGAGTGTGTCTGCTACAGGGTTACTTTGGCCTCTAACGTATCGTATCTCTGTACAAAACTGGCTGATGAAATGTAGTTGTCTTTCTCGCCGTGGGGTGTCATTATTGCTTGGAGGTTTTGTCAAGGCGTATGTGAGTGGTCGGTGATCCGTATGAATAACCACTTCCGAGCCTTCTATGTATCTTCTGAAATGCTTGACGGCGCTGTACATCGCTAAGAGTTCGCGGTCGTATACGCTGTATTTTTTTTGTGCTTCACTGAGTGTTTTCGAAAAAAAGGCTATTGGACGCCATGCCGAGTCTTGGTATTGCTGTAGAACGCTACCGAGACTTTTATCTGATGCGTCCGACATTATATGTAGCTTGGCTCCGGGGATCGGATGTGACAATGTCGCCGCTTGTTTTATGCTGTCACGACATTGTTCGAAAGCTTTTTCAGTTTCTGCAGTCCACGCGACTGGCGTTTTGTCCTTTTTCTTTGCGTTATGTAACAGTTTGTTGAGTTCTAACTGTTTTTCAGCTTGGTGCGGCAACGCGTCTCTGTAGAAGTTTAACATTCCCATGAATCTTCTAAGCTCTTCTATGGTCTTTGGCTTAGGGAATGATGATATGGCTTCCGTCTTTTCTTCTGGTGGTTTGATGCCAGCTGCTGACACGTGATAGCCAAGTAAGTTGATAGATTCTTTTCCGAATTCGCATTTGTCCATATTGAGCGTGAGTCCATATTCTGTCAGTCGCTTGAAGACTTGATGCAAATGGCGTCTATGGCTTTCTTCTTCTGGCGAAAAAATTAGTAGATCATCAATATAACAGAAAGTGAATGCATCCAGGCCTCGTAGCACTTGATGCATAAAGCGCTGGAAGGTTTGCGCGGCGTTGCGCAACCCGAAGGTCATTGAAGTGAATTCAAATGAGCCGAAGGGCGTGGTTACGGCCGTTTTTTGCGCATCCTCCTTGCTGGCCATTAGAATCCAGTAGTAGGCCTTCTTGATGTCAAGTTTCGAATATATCTTATTCCCATGCAGTCTGAACCTGAAATCCGTGATTCGTGGTATCGAGTAACGATCCGGCAATGTCTGACTATTGAGTAGTCTGTAATCTCCACAGATGCGTAGTTGACCATCCTTCTTCTTCACTACGTGTAATGGATTAGCCCATGGACTGTTCGATGGACGGCAGACGCCCATTTCCATCAAACGCTCGAACTCCTTCTTTGCTGCGATATATCTATCGGGTGGCAGTGGTCGCGGCCGGACGTAGACTGGCGGTCCGGTTGTTTCTAAGTGATGGGTTACATTATGCGGTGGAGGTTTCTTAAGCGACATGGGTCTCTGGATGTCTGGATACTGCATCAGTATGTCGCTATACGTATGCCTCATATTGATGACATGCACTGCTGAGTCATCGCTTCGGGCTGACAGTGTCCTGACTGAGAGTTTGGTTAACCCGTCAATCAATCTCTGTCCTTTCAGATCCACTAGGATGTTGTGGTGTCGAAGGAAATCTGCACCAGTGATTGATCTTCTGACGTCCGCAATAACAAATGTCCAGGAGAAACTACGTCGTAAGCCCAGATTCAATTGAAGTGTCTTCTCACCGAAAGTTTTGATAGTGCTTCCGTTCGCAGCGTACAATTTAAAATCGTTCGGAGAGTGTCGCTGTTTTATCTTCACTGCTAGGACGGAGATGTCGGCGCCGGTATCTATAAGGAAGCGTTCACCACTTTGTCGGTCGGTGACGCTTAGGCGGTTACTATACATAGTTTCAACACCGGTGCCCGCCGAACCCGATGTCTCTTCTAGTTTTCCGACTTCTGTTGTTGATTCTTCCATGCGCATGGTGCTTCACATTGTCTCGCTCGGTCACGGAATCGGTAGTGGTACCGGCATAGCCAATTTGCATCGCCCGGCTTTGCTGACTTGCTGTTGGTAGATTTCGATCTTGAACGGTTACGTCGTTGAAACGGACCGCGATAAGTTTGTCTCCCTCTCAGTTCTGCGATTTCTAATGTGAGTTTTTCAATCTGTTTCGATAAAAGTTCAAATTTTGAGTCATCAACTGTCAGGTTATTCGTGGTTGAAATTGCTGCAACTTGTGGTTCTAGATGTTCCATCATCTTGTCGGCCATTGAGGCGAGCGTGTCAAGCGTAGACTCTGCGTTGACTGACATAACAGCCCGTACGGACGAGGGCAATTGATTTAACCACAAGACTTTCAATGCATCGTCTTGTATCATGGAGCCGCCAAGGTCTCGCATCCTTCGCAGTAGCTGACTTGGTTTCTGGTCTCCCAACTCTTGACCGCTTAGTAGTTTCTGCAGTTGTTTCGCCTCTGATTCTTGATATACGGATAGTAGGCGATTTTTCACAGCGCTGTACTTCCCCGTAGATGGTGGGTGCAAGAGGATGTCGCTGATTTGTTGCACGTCGGATTGCTGAAGTACGCCAAGTACGTAGCGGAACTTAGATTCATCGCTAAGCTTCGATGGTTCAATAAGCGCTTCAAATTGTGCGAACCACAATCTCGGGTATTCCCTCCAAAACGGAAGTATACGGGACTGAATAGACACGTGAGATATGTCGTATGCTGCCTCGAGGTTTTCCATTTTTGTTTCCTGAGTCGGGGTCACCATTGTCTCTATTGGAGGTCTATGGTTATGGTTTTACCGTTGAAAGAAAACTAATAGTGACTTGATGAATACACCATAAAAATCAGATTTATTGTCCGTCTTTTATATATAAATTAATCTTACAACTAGGCACTATCATACGGAGCGTACAAAATATTTACTACCGAAGTAATTCGATAAGGCGAGTCTTCTATCTCGCTCGCACGAGTATAAATACATCGCGGCGGCCGTAGTGCTCGCCAGTCGCCCAACGATGTCCAGCGCAGACGCACGTCGCTCTTCGCTTCGCCCGCTCGTATGCCGCGGCCGAACTCGTAACCTGTATTATGCGTCGCAATAATCCGCAGGACGATGACCGCCACAGTGTCAGGGTTCGCGAGTTCAAAAGAACTTGGCCCGTGTCGGCGTATGATAACGTAGGGCCCGTCACGTCGCGGGGCCAATTTGGAACTGAATCCCTGACTGGCTTTACTCAGATGATGGCTGTCTATTAACACGAATTCGCCGGGTTGGTAGTTTGGACAAGAATTTCTTCTCTTGTCGACATATTCTTTTCTCTTTTCTTCTTTCATTTCGTGTACTTCTCTAGCTCTTTTAAGCGTTTCAGCAATCATCAATAGTTTTGGAGATATGTCTATGATAAACTTCTCGTTTTGTATAATTCGTGTGAAGTCGTGCTGGACGTCATCTGGAGTTCTTAATTCGCGTCCAAAAGTCAAGTATGCTGGGGTGTAGCCTGTAGAGCAGGATTTAGCTGTGTTTAAGGCAAAACGTATACTTGGCAATTTGGCAACCCAAGTGGTGTGGTTGTCTTTAACCAGGATAGCTAATTGAGTCTTCAGGTCACGGTTTCTCCTTTCTACTGGGTTTGTTTCGGGATGATAAACTGGTGTAAATCCGTGGTAAATATCAAGACAGAATGTTAACTGTTGCATGACAATGCTTACAAACTGGGTTCCATTATCACCTATAAAACGACGACCCGTTCCGTACCTCAATATTATTTCATTAAGTAAGACCCTGGCACATTCCTCAGCAGTCGCTTGTTTGAGTGGAAAGATTTCAACCCAACGTGTAGCGATATCCTCTACGATGAATATCCAATTATGATCTGTATTCGTTCGTGGCAGAGGACCAAATAGATCAAAAGCAATCACTTCGAATCGTTGATTAGCAGCCGTAGTCTGAACCAAACCGGCTGGCTTCTGGTTCGAAGGCTTGTATCTTTGACATTGAATACAGTTACGAACATAAGCCTCTATCTGAGCTCTCATTCCTTGCCAATAATAGCGTTGGGAAATGCGTCTGACTGTTTTTTCTGCGCCATTATGTCCAGCTGTGGGTACATCATGATATACTGAAATAACTTTGTTTTGTTCATGTTTAGGTACAACCAGTTGTCCGTTGTCTACATTACTATCAGGGAAGTAGCGGTATAATAGTCTATTGCTCATTACATAACCCTTTCTACTCCAGTATCTCGCATTTTCTTCATCGGTTCCCTCTAGGCTTTGCACTATCTTTGCTATGTCTGCATCTTTCAATTGTTCTTCTCTGATTTCTTTTTCACTTTTCCTTGGCATATCCACTACTAGTGTACATACTCCACAACTTTCTTCTGTTTCAGGTGTGCAGCTTGGTCGAGACAAAGAGTCAGCGACTACGTTGGTTCTCCCTGCAATATATTTTATTGTGAGGTCATAGGGTTGCAGCTGTAGAGCCCAACGTGCAAGTCTACCAGTTGGCGATTTCAGAGACATCAACCATCGGAGCGCCTGATGATCAGTCATAATGGTTATCTTTGCACCTTCAATGTATCCTCTAAATTTGTTAACCGCCCACACAACTGCCAATGCTTCACGTTCGGTTGTTGAATAATTCCGTTCAGGCGGGGTCAATAACCTGCTCGCATATTCGACAGGATGCTCATTTTCTCCCTCCCTCTGTACCAAAACTGCACCGATTGCAAAGTTACTTGCATCGGTCTTTATGACATATGGTTTGGTCTCATCAGCTTGAACAAGAACCGGAGAAGTAGCGAGTAGATTTCGTAGTTTTCTAAAAGCAATCTCTTGTTCTTCTTCCCATTTCCATTCAACTTTCTTCTTAGTTAAGCGTGTCAGTGGTTCTGTAGTCTTTGCGAAATTGGGGATGAATCGCCTATACCAGGAGCACATTTGTATGAAGGACAACAAATGCTTAATGTTTCGGGGAGGCGGCATGTTAAGTATCGCGCTTACTTTATCAGGATCAACCTCCAAGCCTTCAGGTACAATGTAATGTCCAAGGTACTTGACTTTTGAGCAGCAAAAGTTACATTTGTCTTTGTTTGCTGTCAAATTATATTCTAAGAGTCTATCAAACACCTCTTTGAGTTCTTTAATGTGGTTATCAAAAGAAGAGGACAGTATGATAAGGTCATCAAGATAGGCCAAGAGCTTGATGTGGCCAAGAGAAATACGGAATCTGTCCATCATTCTTTGGAATGTCGCAGGAGCGTTCCGCAGTCCAAACGGCATTCTTTTAAATTTATACATCCCAAACGGAGTAACGAATGCTGTTTTGATTTGGTCTTCTTCTCTGACGCTTACTTGCCAGTATCCAGCGCAAAGATCAATGGTACTCATAAATGGAGTGGGCTTAGCGTTGTGCAACAGGTCGTCGATTCTAGGGAGTGGGTATGCATCAGGAATTGTGATGGAGTTAAGTTGTCGGTAATCAATACAGACTCTAACACCTCCATCCTTCTTAGGAACCATTACAACAGGTGCAGCCCAGGGCGACGAACATGGTTATATGATGTCTTCTTCCAACATCTTTGAAATTTCTTTTTTCAAGATTTCCGTCTTCATTGGGGTCAGCCTGTATGGTGGCATAGAAATAGGCTTGTGGTTTCCCGTGTCTACTACATGTTCAATCTCTTTTACTGACTTCCCATTGGGTTTGAACACGTCATCATTATCTTTAAGGAACTCTTCCAGACGGTGAATGTCAATGGAACCTATCTCGGTATAGTTACCGAACAACGTTGATTCACTAGTATTCTCTTCATAATCCTCTAAACTTTCTCTAGCGTCTTTGTAGAGGGCATCTATTACAGGAGAGAAGCCATCAAACAACTCAGTACGCTGTTTTTTGTACGGAGGTGTGGAGAGGGTTACAGGTATGAGAGGTCCATAAGCTCCTACATAGTTGTTTGCAGTATCATTAGGTTCAGGTAGATCTGGTGAAAATGGTCTGACGTCTGTAGTAAGCGAAGACATTACCGTTTTGTCTGCAAAGTTAACGTTCTTCATATAGTTCCATCTCGTTGTCCTGGTCATCTACAAAATACCAAGTACATTGCGGCAGATTTAGAACAATGTGTGCATCTCGTATGAAGCCAACACCTAGAAGTGTGCGGTTTTCTCTGGATTCGGGTAGCACCAAAAATGTGGTAAGTATGGTTCGGTTACAAATTTTCACAGGTGCCTTCGTTACTAGGATATCCTGTTTCCTTTTTACTCCATCTGCGAGGGTCATACCGATCACCAACGGTTTGAAGACATAACCTTTGTATTTCAGGCGACAGTAAAGATCATAAGATGCAATGCTTGATTTAGCGCCACTATCAATGTAAGCTACACCTTCGACTCCATCTATGTTGATAAAGACTATGGGCCGGTATCTAGCATCTGTGGTGTTTTCGGTGTGATCTGCATAACAAAATCCAATTTCTTTCGTAGGTGGAGGTTGTTGCTTAATCTTATGGCATGTTGGGCAGTTATTTCGGACCACTCCAGGAGCGCCACAACCGTAACAGCGGAACTTTGGTGCTGAGGTAGAGGGTGCTGCTGCCACAGTTTCTATCTGTTGTGTAGTGCCCTTATTTTTATTTTCTGTCAATGCCTTCTTCTTGCAGTTTTCAATAGCGTGACCAAGGTTCTTGCAATACCTGCACTTGATTTTCTTAAAATGGTGTGTTTTTTTTTTTTTTTTTTTTTTTTTTTTTATATACCGAACTTGGTAGCACTTGACCACTATCTCACCTGATGCTAAGTGATGATGTTTTATATAAGTGTTTCCTTAATTCCACAGTTTCCAGGATCTTGTATCACCTTAGAGTCTATGGCCTTCTCCTTTAGGACATGTTCGACACCGCGTGCTGCTGTTATAAGTTCTTCGAAGTTGTGTACACTTTGTCGAGGGATCTTGTCTCGTATCTCGAGTCTTATCAGTGTATATATCATATTCAGCTGCTGCGTTTCAGGGTGAAATGGTTCCAGGAGTTGTGAAAAAAGCATTCGATTATGGCGTATGACTTCGTCAGTTGTGGTGCTGGCATCTTGTTTGACTTGACATGCTTCCTCATAAACCAAGTAGGCATCCCTCTGAGGTGCAAAGTTGTAACGTAAACGTCGTTCAAAATCTTCCCAAGATTTAACTTCATTCTTCACACCTTGCCACCATATCCCTGCTTCATCTTTCAGTAGCAGTGGAAGTTCCTCTAAATCAGTGATATCAGTCATGGTTTTAGCTCGTTTAAAGATGTTGACTGCGGCTAAGAAGGCTTCGACATTATCAGAGCTTTTTCGCCCATCATAAGAATAGTGACAGGAGGTAAAAGAACCGGTCTTCGATGTCTTTGGTGTCATCCTAGCCAACAACTTCTCAAATTGCTCATTAGAAAACTGTACTGCCATATCTATTTTTTTTGTGGAGGTTTTCGTCTTCAATTTTGTAGTCGTAATGCGACCAGATCGGGTAACAAAAGTTGGTCCAAAAAGGCGTCGTGTCGTAGTATTCGTCGCTGCCGAAGCGTAGTACTCGTCGTCGGTCATTCGGTCGGTCAACAGGTCTCCTTCCTTAGTTGTGTTGTTTCGAGCCTCGCGTTCGGGCGCCAGTGTAGGAGGCGGGGCGTCGAATGAAATGACGGCGTAGTCCAAACAACAACAAACGTTGATAATTTATTTACGATTTAAGACTATAGAGTATGTGTACAGAGTGCGATGCGACGCCACCTAGCGAGACCTACGTGAACACTATCCCAACGGGGTGGAAGTGGTGATCTTGCAGGAACCGTTAGGGAGCGGTGTTATGATATTATATTATAGCGTTCAGTCAACTGTCCCAACGAGGTGGAAGCAATTAACATGCAACTATAATATTCCCTACCGAGAGAATACAAACTTAAAGTTCGTCGAGCCTGTCTTGATTGCAGCGAATGAAACGCTTGCGTGCGTTAAGGACAATCAGCGCCATCTATGTTTCCGTGCGGGTGTTAAGGTCGGTTAGCGCCATCTCGTTAGTTTTTGCGAACTAATCAGAATAGTATGTCTTCTCATTATGTTACGATGTTATATAACATTAATATGAAAAGTTTAATATATATTTAACCGCGACATTGCTCGCTGAAGTTATTTTATTGTGACTGACCTCCAAAAGGGTTTGTTTTGACCGGACGTCCTTCGCAAACATTACAGTTACTTATTGGTAAACAATCACAGAGTTAAGTCTAATTTTGAACTTTACGCATTGTTTCTAACGTTATGGATATAACTATGTAGTTTAAGATATACAGGTGTTCCGAATTCAACGATAACTTGGGGGTTTAGCACGATTATCTGCGTAATTGTAACGTAACGTGTCGTTCACGTAAAACATACCAACTGCTATTTATCTAGGACAACTGTGACACAGACACCTCATACTTTGTCCGCCGAAGCGTGACATATTGACGCTTACACTACGAATACTTTTTGGGAAATTGTTTGTGCTATAGCCTCTGGTACTGGGCGAGAGGCAAAATTATACCGTACAATTCTGGATAAAACTTAAAGAATGTCACTCAGCTAAGGGATAATATACATATTTTCCAAAAAGTTGAAAAACGACACCAATGGTCTCATTTTTAAGTACTGTGATCACTAATTTCTCGACTTCGCAGTAATTTTCTTAAGTCTTAATCTGAAATAACAAAGCAATTGTTAGGCAGCCAAAATTCTACGTATTGTTATTTTAGTCAAATATTATAAGTTTCATTGAATCATGTTTTACAATCTAATGTCACTTAGCTTTAAATCATCATGATGAAAAAAAAAATCTTACTACTTTGGCAAGTTATTTATTTATTTTTTTGTAATGTTTTATAAGTAAATTATTTATAAGTAAATTTAATTTAGTCAATGAATCAGCGGTTGATAATATAGTCGTTTCCAGGGATCGAACGGCAAAATTAAGTTTGTCCTTTATCCTACATTGTGTTTTAGTTAGGGCAATAAGTAACATGCTGTTTTAATGTACGGGACCCTCGCTGCGCGAAACCAACTCTCACTTAGTTATTTTTTTATAATAATTCATCAAAGTGACTCCCTCTCGCCTGATGAAAAGCGATGATTGATTCAAGAAGCAATGACCATAAGTGCATACCCCTATAATACCCGAGAGATGCTTTGTCACGCCCCGCTTGAAAGACCCAGGGTCATAGCTGCAAGGAAATACGTACGCCGGCAAAGCATTCCACAATTTACTTACATGACAGAGGTAAGAACTGCTAAACTTTTTGGTTCGTGGTAAGAAGTTTACAACAGTATATGAATGCAATGCTAGGCCGGAACGAGTAGTTTGGGATCGGAATGGTGAGGAAGGACTAAGATTAAAACGCTCTTCAGAACATTCGCCATGAAACAACCGGTAAAAAACGCTTAGAGAAGCTATAGTTCTACGCATTTGTCGGAGTTCTAGGTGTAGAGTGACTTCAGTGTCTCAGAAGGTCACCCGTAGACCGTTTCGGCCTAAAGCCATTTTGCCGATCGTTTAGGATGGAGTTTTCTTCTAGGTAGCGGACCTTACACAACACTGAGGTGACAGCTACAGGACGATAGTTAGTTGGGTCGGACCGATCCCCTTTCTTTGGGATTGGTTGGACATTTGCCTCACTGCAAGCCTGCGGCACAATTCCTTACGAATAAGACAGGCGGTATAGTCGGGTCAGCAGAGGCTGGTTTATATTTTTTTTATTAAACTACATATTTACCCTGTTTAGATGTTTTTCTATATGTGTGCTGTAAGACATTTCTTCTTGGCAAATTTCATGATTCCAAGCTAACGGGAAGTTCCCTAAGTTTTTGATTCCCTTGTGAAATCGTATAACATGCAAAAATAGCGACATAAACGGGCATACCTATTGATCGCGTGGACTCACAAGTTTGAATTTTTCACAGCTGTAAGAGACTAAAGAGGGAAATTTCTGAGGGATTCCTCTATGCATTCCTGAAAAAAAAACGTGATCCCATAAGGGTTTCTTTTTCCTTATGAGGTACGGAACCATAAAAGCAAGAGACAATCTGCGCGCAATATAAGACTGCACTCATACCATTTAGTAAGAGTTTTCGCAGCATAAGCTTCGACATAAACTACTATCGCGATCGCGGGACACAAATATATCGTATCAGTAACGTTGATTCTGTTTAATTTTCCTAGATTTGTGTTTGTTTTGAAGTGTAATAGTGAGTTATTAGCCGTTATGTGTTCGCAATGGTGCACAATTATAGGCAAAAGGTACAAAATCATGAAACGTTGTTATTTGTTTTCTGCATCGTCGCCTTAGAAAATTTTAGTAATGAATCCACCGCATTACTAGTACGGACTTAGACAGGGCAGTAATTTAATTAAAGAATTATTTATATGACTGTGACTTGACTATGACTACTTTAATAAAAATGTAATCTGTTGAAACTATAAATAGTATAATTAACATAGGTTACTTCAGGAATAGCAAATGTACAGAAGTACGAGACCTAACACTTAGGGAAAAACAACAATCAGATTAACATTCCCAAAGATTTCAAAAATCCCTTCCAATAACCACAAATACGTCCGATCTCCGCAGTAGCAGATTATCCGTGCACATTAACCTTTTCAATATCATTAGGATCCAAATCTTACGAGAATACACTTCCATATATTTACACCCCTTTTAATACGGCAGAATAATGTGTTATTTGATAGAATAAAAAACAATTGAAAGGGTTCGACCTTATTCTACGCAATGTTCGGGAAAGCATCCTTTATTTTGCCGTAATGTAAAAACATTGAGATGATATTGAGTTATGTGTTCCTGGTACCCATTTACCTGTCCTCAGGCATTTGATATCTGTCCCGTTTTCCGATAAATGCTTTTGTATTCTGATCATAGAAATATTTTGCGTTCGGCTTGTGATACGTAATGCTGACTACACTAACACCTATTGCGACAAGTTTTCAATTGAAGAAACTAATAAAAAACTTTAATGTCCACAGTAGAGATTGTCAAAGGAAAACAGAGCCAGAATATTAAAAAAAAACATAAAAATCTAAAGCATAAATGGAAGTTTGTAGGTAACTAACAAGCGTTATGTAACTATTTTAATAATGCCAATTATATATAGGTGTTAAAAATTGCTATATTAATTAAATTAATAAAATACTACGAAAACTGCCGTGATCACATAAATTTATAAAAATACACCTATTACCGTGCAATTCGGAAGAAGTTACGTGTGGGTCTGTAATAATACCTAAATCTACGGGTATTATTAGTGACCCAGTCAAACTTACTTAACAAACAACTGCATTTCGTTAAATACTTTTACTTATGCTCAAAAATCATGCAGCCTTTTTTGCAAAAGTGTATAAAAAGCCAGTTTAGTCTGCTTATATAATACATAAACAAGAACTTTACGAGCATAATAAGTGAAAATTATATATTTCCACTACATTCTTTACTAACAAACAATATAATGCAGTACACATTTGATACATACAGGACAATCAATCAGTGACCTGAACTATAGCTCGCTCCAGCGGACTTCTTGCTTGTCACGTCTTCTCACTCATTCAATTCTATACGATGCAACTAAAGTTCGCTGTAAAGTTCCGAACTGTGTCGATGTCGACAATCCATTTAAGCTCGCAGTGAAGAACTATATTATATATGTTATGTTAGACTTGTTATAAGTACAATTTTATCGATTGTAAAAAAAATACCAAAAACTTTAACCATTTGTGCGCATGGTACCGACTACGACAAGTTATTTCGATTAATTTTTTTGGAAAATTTTTTTTTTCTTTTTAGTGACTTTTGCTACGTACGGGATCGATTGTCATTTACCGTCGATAAGAATATAATCATGATAAGCGAAACATTTTTTAGTTATTGGAATGAAACACAAATACTGCTTGACCGAATTTGATGTCATTTAAATGGTACCAACTCGGAAGTAAACTCTTTCAAATAAAAAAAAGAACTTTAAGAATCAGTCCACAAATGGAGGATAAATCAATGCATTAAAAATAGATACAGTCGAACGCGTAACCTCCTACGCGTTGTCGATCGTGATATCGAGTGTCGCGTAAGTCTCATGTTAATCCTGTTTTACTATAACAAAATTATAATAAAATTAACGTGAGTTTCAATAACATTATATGTAACCTCCTCCTATTTTGAAGTCGGTTAATAGCTGCGAATAATAATATTTAAATTCAATAGACGCTACTAACATTTATATGGTAACTAGCTGCGTCAGGCGTTTTCACCCGCGTGGTGGGATGATGATGATGATGATGATGATGGTGACAATCCTATGTCCTTTCTTATGGAAATATGATCTTATCTACCTCCTTACCTAATTTCATTACGATCTGTGCAGTCGAGGCGTGATAGGTTTAGGTTTAAAGAACTTTATTTCTCACTAGCTCATCTCCGCGTTTTCACCCGCGCGGTGATGGATGATAATGATGATGAAACTTATATAGCCTTTGTTACTCAGGGTGAAAGTAGCTTTCCAATGGTGAAATAATTTTTGAAATCAGTCCAGTACTTTTTGAGCCAATTCGTTACAAACATACAAATCTTTCCTCTTTATAATATTATAGTTTAGATAAGAACTATTGTTCACTTACAATGAGATGAACTTAAATATAACTAAATACACCGAATCTCTGTTAGCTTTGTAAAACAGATTTACGTATTGCTTAAAGTTTACTACGATATGCGTTAACACTGTCACGTTCATTCACTTCATTTGGTAGCTGATTGTATAGGTTTGATAGGATATTGTTTCAGCTTTGTAATGAGATAACAAAGAGATATAGAGACAGTGTGACAGAGTTACAAACGATTCAATAATAGTATGACGGTATGGATACATACAGATAACAAACACTCACACATTAACATCCCGCATTAGGATTCTCTGTGTCCACAAAACAAACGCCCAAGACACAGTATTTAACATATACAGGGGTAATGGTAATCAATTAGCATCCTTTTAAGAGCATAATTCTGTACATCAAAACAAAAATCTTTTGTTCTACGACTTTTAACAATTCGTATTTTTTTTATTCCATACAAAACTTAAAAATCAATTTGACCGGTCTAAACCTAATAAACACTATGCCGACAAACCCCTTCGGCGGTGTGCGGGCGGCGGCGGCAGCGTAAGAAAGGGGTTTAGACACGGCAAGTTAAAGTCGTCGTAGCTGTGATACGCTACGACGCGCTGTTAAGTAACTACATGCATGGCTATACGTAGATGAATGAAGTGGATGCGATGTAGAGTTATGAAGTGTAAGAGAGAATCACAAAAGATAAAATTTTTTTTTTTGGGAAATTTGTTTAGTTTTGGGAAAAGTTCTAGAACAAAAGTTATTTGTTTTGATGTACAGAAAATGCCCTTATAAGGATGCTAATTGATTTTAAATACATTATTATAATAAACACTTTTAATGGCATCTTATCAGTTATGTTCCATCATCATTTTACTATTTCTTACTTATTCCCAATCAATCTCTGCGTAATAGTTGTTGATATCGATTGTCTATATCAAATTACGCGTTCACTCCGAAAATAACCCCTGTTTTATTTTTTTCCCATTTTCTTGTGGGCGAGTCAATGAAATACGTCCTTATATTCCCTTTCCTTTATAGGTCTTATGATACCAAAAATAATTAGTTTGTCGAACGACCGAAAAGCTAATTGTGGAAATACTCGAATATTATAATGTAGTTAATGAACATGTGATGTTAATGATTTTGACTTTTGTAAGGATGAAATAAATATATTTTTGATTTGTTTCTGATTCGATTCGTTCTCCGAGTTAGTAGGTTGAGTTGAAACCTTTGTAATCGATACACATTTGAAATACACCAACAACAAAAAAAAAGATTGTTTTTAGTAAAATGAATACTTACAGAGATCTATGATCGGGTGTAAGAGCACACATTTGTCATTTGTCAGTTATATTATTAAATCAAACGATTTATCCCGGGAACAAAATCCACGATACAGACGCAGACTAACCTCAAATGGTAAAGAGTCTGCCATAAACGATAGAATGCAAAAGATCCAAGGCAGATTGCGCTAGCATGTGTTGTGCGCGGCAGCTGAAATCTCACAGCGGAGCGTCAGGTGAATCTCTTTTCAGTTCCGCCGAGGCCTGTGCAGAGGAAAGTCGTGTCGCGTTTCGCAATTTTGGCGCCGCATCTGAAAATTCGCTTGCGCGTGTTCTTTAAAAATATGTTACGCTGTTATTGGCCAGTTGAAAAGGATGAAAACTTTTTGAAGTGCTAAGTTTAAGTCTTTGTATTCAAATAATAAATAAAGTGAGTGTGGTTAATCTGTGACAAGTGGAAATTATGAAAATGATGAATCAAGGATTCTTATTTGGTGGTCTGTTTTTGACACTATTTGGAGGTGAGTTATATTTTTTAAACAAATTATTATTAATTTATTTATATTTAAAATTAAAAATCGCCAACAAGGCGATTTCTATTAAATGCGACCAACGTTACAGGAGACGTGTCATTCTTAATAAAATCTTAACAAGTGCGGTCTTCCGGGTAAAATGACGTTGACATTCCGCGGAATTGCATAATAATGATAAAATTTAAATTTTCAAGTGGGCTGAGGTTTTAGCCTGGGTTTTAGCAAGGCAGCGATGACATCTAAATGAATATTCATCAAAATTAATCACATAGCGTGAACGCATTCTACCTGACGCTTGTCATGTTTGTATACTGATATGGAGAAGGTTAAGCAAAAATAGGTAATAATTTTTTTGTGTTTGGTATTTGCACTCACATAATGGCTTGGTGCTGTATGTCTGCGATTAATTAATGCTCGATATTTTTAACATGGCAATAAGTAAAATACCATAGTTTTTATTCGTCAATTCTTTATGAACCGTTATGAATAAATTTGTAAATTTACATTATATATTTCTTGATTGTCCATTAGGAACTTAGTTTCATTGGATAAAATACTATCTTACTACTCAACGGTCTAACTGTTTTTGTTAAATGAAAAGTCAATAGATTCATCTTGATAGCGCGAGTGTCATTAGATAAGAAGGCTTAAAAATCATAATGCCGGATTTAATGCGCTGTAACGTGTGGGCTCATTATTTATTTACGTAGTCCGGTTAGAAAAAATTTAGATTGTTTTCTTATAGTTAAGCATGATGACGACACGCAAGCAAATCGTGCGTCTTGTGTGTCCATAATAGTAATTTTTTCAGTTTTTATTTTAGCGTAGCACTGCACTACACTTGTCACCCGCACAGAGAACAGCACACGACGTTATCCGCTATAGTACAAGTCAGAAGATATCACGTTTCGCAATTTAACAAAAAGCGTATTTTTAACTCTGACCAGTGGTGTGATACTGTAACTTAGTTAAGATTCTGGGAAGTCATTACCGTAATAGTAAGGACCAATTGCCAATACCAGTCAGAGTGGTACGTTGACCTATGGTGTGCGATTACCATTACCACTAAGGTAACCATACACCAATATAAGTTGCGAACACAATTGTGACAACTTACTGCAACCATTACAATGGTATATTGAAGAAATCGGCGATAATGTAACACTGAAAATATTTAAGCAACCTCTTGTCCTTGTCTTCTCTAGTGTATTATTTGAGTATAGTTGCGGATCTTAGGAGCCGAGGACTGTCAACTGACAACTGTCATGGGCAAGCGTAGAACTTAACATCACGTCCACTACTCGCCTGACTGTCACTGTTTAAATAAAAATATATTTAAAGCTATGGTAGTTGGGTATAATAGAGTGACCGCTGCTCACATGGTGCTGGATTTATATTCCTACTCCGAGCTTTCGGTGTATATCGTGATGAAATCCGTAGAATCAAATCAAAATTATTTAAAGCATTAGAATAAAGGGAATAACATTTTGTTATAAATAAAGAAAAGCGCTATACAATCAACCTTATTTAGAGGTGTGCAATGTTGTGTTAGTTATGCATCGGGGCGCTCGTGGTCACCACCTGGCTAGCTACATTTATTAAGCTAAGATCTTTTCCATATCCCTCTATCGCTAACCAGACATCAAAACTTCTTAAAAATTCATATAGATAATATAATAAATAAATAAAATAATATACTTGTTATTAATAATTAATTCAGAATTCTTAACCTTTTATACTTGAATAAAAATTTGAAGAAAATTACTTTTTGTTTAGTAATTGTTCTAATTTTAATGAGCATTTTAATTAGTTTTACTTTCCTTTTACGTCAATAAATGTCTATTTTCGCTTAACCACACACATTGCAGTTCCTGGAAAAGTAGATTGATATCTGCGAAATCTATTGAATTATTGGTCAAATATGGAGAATCTCGAGTCAACGGTTTATTTCTTTTTTTTTGTAGTCATAGTATAAAGTATAATTTGCAACTCTTGAATAAAACGGGTTTATATCGAAGGCCATGTATCACTCGCATCGCTCAGGATTCTAACACTTGAATAACTCGCTACGCTCGTGATTCAATCATCACAAATCACTCCCTGTGGTCGTAATTCAATCGTTAGAAACCTACATTACTCGTGTTTCATTTATGCCCCAGCTTTAAATCCGTCCTTCATTCCATAATTGCACAATATACTATTTTTTATTCGGGAAGTTACAACGCCACAGGATTGGTGTGGGTGGTAGTATTTTTATTTTATTATCTCGCATTATTTTCAAAGATAAGGTACAAGCTTATAATACAGTGAAAATATGGCATAAGACTGGCTTAAAATATCCTACATTTTCACCACTGTTATAAAAATAGTAATTTCGATACAGCGATTATTTATAACGAGAAAATAAACAAAGGAACCACACTATGCTTATTTCCTTTGTCATTTTGTACGCACAATAAGAAAATATCATATTCTAACAGAAACTAGCTCTATTCCGCTTTAACAAAGTGCTTAAATCAAATCCTCACATTGACATCTACGTGTGGATATGGACGTAGCGCAAGTATTTATCGCAATGAGAAATACTCGTAGTAACGGTATAATTTATTTATAATGGTATCAAATGAAGACACGAGCTATTAGTTCGCCTACATCATATTTATGGAAGTATGATGTAATATTCCGTAGTGATGAGCAGAAAAGTGAGAAGAGAAGTGGGTGTCTGAACAGGTTCCTTCTGATTCTTCCGCGCTGTTGCAGATGATACTCGCACTTCCAGAACTTCTTTTTTGTCCTTTTCAAATTTACTAAAGCGCTTTTCGTGTGAAATCCAAAAGGCTGGCGCGTAGGTACGAGTATGAGTATATCATGTGTTGCTCTTTAACTCGCTTGTTGCTAAGTGCGTTTATTTAGAAGGATAGCTTAAATTACATTCATGAAACTGATACAGTATACAATAATATTCAAGTTCTAATGGGTTGAAAGTGGCTAATGTTCCGCGCTGTTATAAAATCAGTGCAGTTTCGAGCAGATACAAAGAATGGTTCCTGTAGAATGGTTCAACTGTACGAGTACCTTTGTTGTTTTCCGATGTCATGAAATCATCCACTATCTTTAACATCGATGACGTGGACGTTTCTCTTGCAATTTAAACCTTAAAAATTCTTAGGAAAAATTAAAGAAAAAGTGGTGCAGTTGCTTTTACATTATACATTTCTCCATCACACGAAGGAAGTGTGAAGCGTCGTTGTCATCACTCACATTCTTCGACGCCTTTAACGGAAAAATGGTCAAATACCGTGTTTGTAGTTATAGTCAGGAACTAAAACAAAAAACACAGAAACAGCAACTAAACATGGTACAAAAAAAACAGAAATTAAAATTGGAGACAAAAATACTAGCTATTTGCAATGTCGTTAGGCATGCCCTTACAGAGTGATAATTATTTCCTTCACATTTTATGAGTACGAGTTTTTGACGCGTGTGTATTTTAACGTGGGTCTGCTTATCACTTTAAAACGCTGTTTTTGACAGTAAAACAATTTGTAACATAGTTTTTAAACAATCCTCGTAACATCCCGTCAAGCGGAAATAACAGCAACTGGACTAATAAAAGAGTTAACTTTTAATTAACTTCCTTTTTGAAATTGTCTTGAAGGCCGCGGTCCTTCCGTGAAACTTCGAACTTCACCGGTAAGGGTTGGCCAAGTTTTAAACAATAAAGAGAAAAATCACCGAAAAGTTTAATTCTAAACTCCGTTTTGTTGGGTAGTTTTGTGTAATTACAATAAAGTTTAGCGAATGGTACGTAGAACAATGTTTATTTAAACCGAGGGAACATTGAAATGTTTTTCTGTTTTCTGAATACGAATTTATTTAGGGTTTTATTTAAAAAAGAAATGTTGCGCTATGGTAGTGCTTGAAATAACTAAAAGTTTAGGTAAAACAGTACATTTTTGAATATACCTACCAATAGCTACTGTAAAATGTATTAATAATAATCATCTTTCAGTGACAGTGGGCAGGCTTATGTTCATATACTGAGATGGTGATGATGATGATGATTAAAATTTAAGTAGTGGCAAACTAATCTGCAATAATAAAGCTTGTTTGTAATCTTAACAATTGGAACAATTGGAATGAAAATCGTATTAATGTATTAGAGCCGCTACAAAGCTGGGATTGAGTCATATAAAGATGTGATGCTGTTGATGATTAAATAACATGAATTTCTAATTGAATGATTTATTACAAGTACAAGTACAAGTACAAGTATACGCCCTCATTATTTAATTTTGATTTATATTCATTCTCGTATTAATCGTAAAAATTATCACTTTTGTTCTTATTTATTAGCATTATATACGACTAGCTGACTAAATACTAACAACATAAAATGCACAAAATTTTAAGATATTGATCCCAGCCGTTTACACACTGTGTTGATAAATAAGTCAGTCAGAATAAGTAATTATAAGTTAAATATTGATATTTGCGATTCAACTCGTAGTCATTGTAAAAACCTTATGAGGCAAAACAGACGAGTTCCATATAACCACCTCAACTTAGGGAGTCGTATTCTCTTAGTCGAGGGAGATGTGGACACACACATTTACACATCACAAACATCCAGCACTCGAGCACAAACATTACTACTCATCGTACTAATATTTGCTCGACCGATTGTAAACAAATTCGAGGGTCATCATACTCTACTAAGCTAACAGTGCTGCCAACCTTAGCTTTATAAACCCTAACGTAAAAAAACAATATTTGTTTTAAGAATTTTGCAATTTTAGAAAGTAAAATTACATATCCTCGGACTTTATTAAAACCCGCGTCTTCGGACTATCCTTGTCCATGTCAGACGCCATCACTGCTGAGCCACCGCGGTGTCCACCCGGGCACTTAACTCTAATGGGGACGGAGTTAACCCTTTGCCTACCAGAGATGCAAATTTACGTGATTTTCATTCGTAAATCTTTTTGTTTTCATTATCACGGTATAGGAAGGATTAAGCAGGTGTTAGTGCTTTAAACATCTAAGGATAATTGTTCTCATAATCAGGCCACTAGTGATATTTTTTTAGTATCGTGTATTTGGACGAGGTTACATATAGAAAGCAACACATAATTAAATAAATATAGTTAGATGTAGAGTGCCTAAGCAACGCTTAGTTGTACAAGCTGCTCCGCAAAGAATAAACTTAGTTTTTATCATCATTTTCGTAATTACCCCTAGGCAAGTAAGAAGGTATAATTATGCAGAGCAAAAGGAGAATTTTATGGATTTAAATTTGCGCAAATTAGTACAGTGAACATAGCCTTTATTCTGAATTTTTAAGTGTAAGCTTCATTAACTACGTTGAACGATTACGGGAGGGTAAACGTTACGGGTTGACGTCGCCAATATGTTATTGACGCATTGCGCCCGTCACCGACATTCAGTGGGTAAGCACGAACATCTGCGTAAGTGTAACTTAATCGTACCATTGACGTTTACAGTACTAACTATGAGTTATCTGTGCTACAGTTGTATTTTTAAATTAAAGGCAGAGCCAGAAATACCAATTTCTAAATAAATAACTATATTTTTATGGCTTCATACTAACTACTGAACTTTTATAATTAATACAAAGGTAATTGAAAATGGCGCTCAAAGTAAATGTAACATAATGTTATGGCGCGAAGAAATAACACAAAATTATAATGTAACAATATTCTCCATTACACACCGAGCCGCACTGGGAGGATTATGATCAATATTTCTCTTTCTAAGAGGAAAATCAGCTCATTCAGATGGTCTCAGCGGTGGAAATATCATCATCATCATCACAGCCGTAGGACGTCCACTGCTGAACATAGGCCTCCCCACAATTTTCCAAAAGGACCGGTGGTCATTCGTGTCGTGGTCGTGGTCTCCACTCTAGACCTTTCAGCCCCATCGGCCATCTGTTCAGCGTGCTATGTGGCCTGCCCTTTGCCACTTCAACTGGCTTATCTTCTGAGCTATTTCGGTGACTTTAGTTCGTCTACGAATCTCCTCATTTCTGATTCGATCACGTAGAGAAACCCCGAGCATAGCCCTTTCCATAGCTCGTTGTGCGACTTTGAGCTTGCTTGTGAGGCCCACAGTAAGAGACCACGTTTCAGTGCCATATGTCATTACTGGTAACACACATTTGTCAAAGACTCTTGTCTTGAGTCACTGAGGTATTTTTGATGAGAACACATCGCGAAGATTCCGGAACGCTGCCTAGCCGAGTTTGACTCGACGATTGACCTCTTTCTCAAAGTTGGACCTCCCTAATTTGACTGTCTGCCCCAGGTAGATGTTAGGTGGAAATATAATGGGCTGATAATGCTATGCATAATGTGATATGAGTATTATAATCATTTATCTAGTACAACTGTGACACATATAACTCATAGTCTGTACGGCATATGTCAACGATACGATTACGTTACACTTACGCAAATATTCGTGGGCCTAGCACGAATGAAATGAAAACATGTTTTCAATTTTATTTACAATAATAATATAAAACTTGTACATGTCCACGACTTCATCCGTGTGGAGTCAAGTTATCGCGATCTCTTGGAACAGCTTCTCGGTCGTATCTAGATAAAGAGTAGCATGTGTGTTAATCCTAGGTATAAGCTATCTCCGTTCCAATCCAGTGTATATCATCAAATTACGTTCAGCCGTTAGAACGTTAATAAGTAAAAAACACACGCACTTACTCTAAAACTTACCCATATAGCCTCTGTGCAAAATGAGAACCGTCGTGACGTTACGGTGAACTAACATTCAGATTTTATATGGCAGCCTATTCCAGTTGTTATCTGTCCATCACGCAACTGTCAAGTGTAAACTTCGACTCAATAAACTATAAAACAGTAAACTAGCAGCAATTTATATAACATTTTTATTTATCAGCGTTAAAACAGTAAATTGACAAACCGCTACCTCAATTCCTATGACGCTTCTCTTTTTGCACAGAATATAATAATAGTCGATTTCTTAAGTTACTGTAACTGCCCAAACTACGGTAAATCCTAAGATTTGTCATAAAAACCGAAGATTTACCAACTCTAAATATAAGAGTCCAAACAGTTCTACGATCATCGTTTATAAATCTCTTTTACCGCCATTTAGATTCAGCTCAAAAACACGGTATTTTTTTATTTCCATATCCAACATTTACCAGTCAACACTTGTAAATCTTAGCATATTGTACCAAATTGTGTTGCCAAATAGCCCGAAAACACTGTCCTGTTTTCACAAATCTTTATATGTATATACCAAGTCATTGTGGTAAATCCAAAGATTTACTGATATATCGTAAGATTAATGATATACAAACAGGCTTTACAGTAACGGTACCTAAAATAAATACATTTAACCCACTCTCGTTCTTATACATATGCACGTAACAATCAAGTCGTTCTAATGGATCCTGAAGCAATTTCAATTAACAAAAACACAATGTAATATAAAAAAAGCAATTAGGGGTATTAATTTCATAAATGAACCGTTATCGCTGAAATTGGATTGAATCGTCATGCATTTGAATAAGAGGATAATGTAATAATGGAGGACGAAAGCCTCATAATGTATTATTAAATATAAGTGGTCTTATTACCTAACTTGACAGTTATGCCTATCTCTGCTTTCAAAGTTTAAGTTTTAGGTTCAATCCTTGACTGGAGCCAGACAGAAATATATGTACACGAATCTTGGAAGTTGTGATCTGTTAATGTGATACATACATATAGGGCACATAGCACGCAGAACAGATGGCTGATGGAGTGGAGACCAAGGACCGGCAAGCGCAGCGTAGGTCGTCCACCGACACGGTGGACAGACGACCTGATGAAGGTCGCAGGACGACGTTGGATGCAGGCCGCTTCCAACCGGTCCGGAGGCATATGTTTAGCAGTGGACGTCCTACGGCTGAGATCATCATCATCATTATCAGCCGGAAGACGTCCACTGCTGAACATAGGCCTTTGGACCGGCTACTCGCTTCCTGCATCCAGCGATTCCCCGCGGTTTTTATGAGGTCGTCGGTCCACCTAGCGGGGGGCCGGCCTACACTACGCCTTCCGGTGCGTGGTCGCCACTCGAGAACCTTTCTTCCCCATCGGTTATCAGTTCCGCGAGCGATGTGGCCTGCCCATTGCCACTACAACTTGCTAATTTTGAGAGCTATGTCGGTGACCTTAGTTCTCCTACGGATCTCCTCATTTCGGATCTTATCACGCAGGGAAACCCCAAGCATAGCCCTCTCCATTGCTCGTTGAGCGACTTCAAGCTTGTTAATGATGCCCACAGTAAGGGACCACGTCTCAGTGCCATAAGTCATCACTGGCAACACACACTGGTTGAAAACCTTGGTTTTCAGGCGCTGAGGTATTGGGGACAAAAAGACGGATCGAAGCTTCCCGAACGCTGCCCATCCGAGCTGGATTCTTCGTGCGACCTCCTTGTTGAAGTTGGACCTACCTAATTGGACAGTCTGTCCCAGGTAGACGTACTCGTCTACAACTTCGAGTGTATTGTTTCCAACAATTACTGGTATAGGTGGAACATGGACATTGGACATGATTATTTTTTTTGATGACGGCTGAGATGATGATGATGAATGTGATACTGGCTTACATAATCAGCCTAATAATTGTACAACTGCTAGGACTCGAGTCTTTCTCTCAGAGAGAAGAGTTGGGCCGTCCACCACGCGGGCCCAATGCGGTTTGGTGGACTTCCGACAAAGCCTAACGACTGTTGTCTTAATACAATACAATACAAATATTTTTATTTCGGTAAACTTAAACTTATGATACATTTCATAGGATTGGGACCCTCTTTTAAGTATGAAAATACCTGTGTTAGAGAGTCTCGCTCTTCCGTAGTATATGTTATATAGAATAAGTAAATACACGATGATTGCTTGAAAAAGTTAACGTATTAGGTAATAAAATTTAGTAGCGTAATTAAATAACCTAAGTTAAAGAATTATATTATAAACGAGAAGAATAAGAATTATAAACTTATGTTTTACCTGAAGTATTATGTGTGGAGTGTGTGTACTTCTGATTAACAGCATTTCAGGAGCACCAAGGAAGGTGTGAGTGATTGTATGTATTTGTGTGGAAGTGTGTGTGTAGTTTGTGTGTGCATAACTGAATGTTACGAAACTACTTTTAAAAGTTTTTCAGTTACCTCGTAGTTAAGTGTCAATAGCCATTCGTTAAGGATTTTTTTGCATTTATAGTTATTCCTAGGGTAAATATCCAAAATTACATTTATAGCATTGTAGATGTAAGCTGATTGGATGGTATACTGACGCGATGCAAACTGAGTCCGAGCAGTACTTTTATTGGCTACTCTACCTCTTCTTCGCTTGTTTACATTTTTAGGGTTGTACTCTAGAGATCTGTGTAACTTTAAAACGACATTTAGAATATATAGTTTCCTGACTGACAGTAGACCTGAATCTCGGTATAGTGTATTTGTAGAGTTGCGGTAAGGCTTAAAATCACTTTGATTAAAGCTCTCTGTGCTCTTCCAAGTTCCAAGAACTTTGTCTTGGTAGCTCCTCCCCAGACTGGTTTGCAATAATATTGAATTGATTGTCCTAAAGTTATGTAGATTTGGTTGATTAAATCTCTAGGTGCGACACTACGTAGAATTTTAAAAATCCAGATCAATTTACGAACCCTACTCATCAGAAGTTCAATGTGAGCATGCCAAGACAGACGTTGATCGATCATAATACCTAAGTATTTTATTGTTGACACTTTATTGATGTTAGGGCAGTCCCAGGTTTGGTCAATAATGTTACATTTGTGTATTTTTATACTAAACTCAATATTAGGTTGACTGTTATTATAAAAAAATATTATATATTATATAATATATTATATTATGTTATTATAGTCATAAAGTTCGTTTTAGAGACATTAAGGGTTAGCAAATTCAGGGTAAGCCATTGAGATACTTTATATAGTCCCTCCTCGGTTCTTTTTTTAACGTCACGCCAGGATGTGCCGGTAAAGACGATAGCCGTATCATCAGCATAAGAGAAGATCTTGGCATGGTCTATTTTAAGGTTACAAAGATCATTTATGTAGACCAGGAATAGAGTCGGCCCTAGTACACTCCCTTGAGTTAAGAGTCTCCTGTCTTAAGAGAAACGACAGGGACCAACACCTTAACGTGCCCTCTGAAGCACGGAATCGCTCAGCTGAATAATGCCATTAGCACACATTTTTGCACTTTTAACTCTACTGTGTTTTACACAGTCTAAGGGTACCTTAATTGCCCTTCGAAACCTTAAAACACCTCAGCAAACTCTATGACTTCTATTTATTTTGTACCTCAATTTAATCAGCTTTAATATAGTAAGTCTTCTAAGTATAAAAGATACAAAAGCCAGTTTTTAATCAAGCCACATCTCAATACTTAGTAGCGTAATACGTATTTAACGTGCCCCTAAATTCAATTGGCGAGGCTTACTGGGACCGGCATTACTAAAGCCTCCGATGTTGCTTCTGATTATTTTGTGAGGACTCTTTTCAGACCCAGTGGACTGAGTTCGAGATGATTTATCTCTGTTACTCCGTTATGAAAGATTATTTTAATTAGTCTAGTTTTTGACTTTGTATATTATACAAGTAATCAAATGTTTCCTCTTTATTATTACACTAAAACGATATAAAATATAAACAGAAATATTTAGGGACACTTACGCTGGGGAAATGCTTATTGCAGAGATTCAGTGTGCACCACTCTCCCTACATTATGATAGTTGTATCGATACACACGATAACTCGCTACATTAAATGCATCATTAGGTACATGCAAAAGCTTTTAGGTAAACCTTAAAGCTTGTCAAATTAAATTAAATGAAAATGTATCATTATATTTCACATTATATATCACCTTGTCGCGTATGTAATATACGAGTACAATAGAACTAACCATGTTATTTGTAAAAATATATTTTATCTGACAACATGAGGCACAGTAACACGGCATCCGCACTTGGTCGATAATCCGAAAGTACGCGCGAAGCGCTTTCAATCCTCCAGCTTCATGCAGTTTAGAACAACCTACCAGCGTCTGAGTTTTCCAATAGATACAATCTGGGAGTCTTCAAGTACTAGAAATAGGTATCTTCTTAGCAAGCATCTACCACTGCCAGCCTCGTCGTCACTTCCCATCAGATGACATTGCGATCAGTGCTTGTTTATCACATTATAAGAAAATGCGCTTAAAAATACTCCGTAGGTTTCAGAATAGTACCTCTGGCAATTCAGACAGAACTTTCTAAAACACCAATCCCTACGGCCTAAAACTCAAGAAACATTAATAAAAAATATGATTAATGTGACAGTGTGCCCTAACAGCTGGGGCAGATACTCTACTTCGTGTAAGTAATATATGAATAATTGCTGAGGGGACTATGTTTTTTCTGAGAAGCATATTTTAAATAGATATCCCAGAAGGATTGAGAGTCGGATGCCAGTCCGACGTCGGATTTGAACTTTGTCCTCCACGGTTGGAACGCGAATCGTAAGATCCAAGGAATCGTGACGATCCAAGGCAGTCTCTAAAATATAGTAAAGGTTCAAGAGACTGCCTCGTTTGATACCAACCCATTGTAAGATATTCTGCCGTGAAGCAATATAGTGCATCAATGGGCGTGAGACTTAAAAAATCTACGTCTCAAGGTGACGAGCGCAGAACAGTATGCCTTATTGTAGTACTATGCTCCGGATATCAAGCCCACTGCCATGGGAAGGTGTGCTTCCCATCAGACTTGCTCGTCTCCTCACTTGATTGTATAAACAAAAAAGCGGCCAAGTGCGACTCTGTACGTAGGTATCTAAGTATATAAGTTCAACAGTTCTACTATCGGAGACTTTCTCCGAAAAACTTAACTTTGCCGTTCGATCACTAGACACGGTATTGCAGCAGGTACAAATATGTTAGTAGTAGTAAAAAAAGCTATGTTTTTTTAAACAATTTATTAACAGATTTAAGATTTTTTCGTTTGAATGTGCTATTATGACATCGCTTCTTGGAAACATTAAAACTTCATGATTCTAGGTCAACGGGAAGCATATTAGATATAGGTATTAGTTTATTTGTAAAATCCCAATATATACGAAAATATGCTGCATAAACAGACACATCTTCTGATCCCGTTGACTTATAAGTTTGATTTTTGCCAACTGAAAGAAACTTTAGACCCGAGTGTTTGGTACAAATTTCAACTTCATGTTATCTCTATGCTTTCCTGAGAAAAAATGCCTCAACAGACAGATGGACAGAAGGCCAACAAAGTGGTCCTATAAGGGTTCCTTTTTCATGATGAGGTACGAAATCCTAAAACCAACTGAAGACTGAGGTGGCTTGTTGTGCAATCATTGTATGAATATAACGTGGTGAATGTGTTTAAATTCAATTAGGTATATATCTTGAAATGACGAAAGCATAAACACTATTTTAAACCTCTGGGTAGCAGTGAGGATGTTAAGGGCGGACTTGAAACTTACCATCAGACAAATGTTTTGCCTGTCTTGTCTCAGGAGGACTACAGGAAAACAACATAAAAACAACAGGACACTTAATAACTAATTTACTATCAAAATAGCTTAACATTAATCAGTGGCCTTACTATCAGCTTCGTTAAAACCATGCAAGTTCCGTGCAGTTCTTAAACCTGACATAAACAGTTTTGAATGAAATCATACCATGACGCTCATTTAAGTGAACTGCTGCAATATTGTTTTCTTAAAAGTGAATGGATAATATTGTCTCTGGCGTTCTAACAATTTACTATAAACAACATTACAGACTCCTAGACGTTTGTTATCTAATAATCTGAGTGGATTTAGAACGACATGTTAACGAGAGTCCATACAAAAAAAAACAGGTGAACGGTTTTTCTGCCGTTTTTGAATAGTAGGCCTGGGCAGGCCTGCTTTAAAGTTGTCTTGGTACGAATAAACCGGGCAGTTGTCTAGAAGTCCTGCTTTAAGAGCTCATAGTAAGGCCCCTGAAAGAATGTAATTAATTAGAATATTTTTTTATTTCCAAAACATATTTTTAAGGTACTGTTGTATTAATTACTTTATTAATTAATATGCTATACGCCTGAGAGTCGTTACAAATTAGAGGCATGATAGTGTTTTCGTAATTTGAGACGAAATTGTTCTTTCTTAATTTGGACCTCTTAAGTCCAAGCATGGCTGTTTTTATTAGTACAATACTTAATTTAAAGCAAACAATTTTATATTATATATAAAATAGGATAATAGGATAATGTCGGGGTCGCAAAGTGGCTGTGACGTCCTTTTTGCTGCTAATTTAGACTTAAATTGGCATGAAGATAACTGTCGCTAAATTCATTTCAAGTTTCATCACAAGCCGAGGATTAACACATAGGCTCCAAATTTTGTTCATGAGGGATCGGGACAACCGTATAACACGCGGACGAAGCACGCTTCAGTAGCCACTTTATATTCTAAAATATTAGAAAATAAGATCGTAGAAACTCTAGCCAGTATGTTTCTCTATTTCGTTTATGTTCTTCCTGCAACTTTATTTGTAAGGAGATGTATACATTTCTCCTTTCCGTCTCTTTGTTATACAGGGTATTTTGTAGAGGGACCGACAAACCAAATGAGCGTGTTCGGGGGCCCACTTGGAGAATACAAGTTGGCCAAAAAAAAATCCCCGACACCCCAATTTTTTTAAACATTTTTTTGTGAATTTTCTCGTTTTCTCCAATATTGTACCTATTTACCACCATAACATTTGTAAAGTATGTTTTAGACCGGATGTTTTTAGTTTTTACAAATTTTACAAATGTTATGGTGGTAAATAGGTACAATTTCGGAGAAAAAGGGAAAAATCACAAAAAAAAAGTTAAACATATTGGGGGGTCGGGGATTTTTTTTGGCCATAATTGTATTCTCCAAGTGGTCCCCCGAACACGCTCATTTGGTTTGTCGGTCCCTCTACCAAACACCCTATATAATAGGCATTAATAAGATGTTATGTAATTCAAAGATTCATTTGTTTTAGAGATTTCGTATCCTCAAATACACTGTAAAGGCATCCTGTGTTCATAGTGATAAGGGCTTAGCTACACATTTTAACCATTAAAAACTTTTTATTTTCCTATTTAAGTTTAAAGTTTTGTGTATGCCCAGTGGACCTAGCAAGAGAGTTTGCGTCAGTGTGATGTTTTCGTATTGTTGCAAACTATGAGTTATTTGTACCACAGTTGCACACATTTACATACATTTACTTAAATTACTGTATATTTGTTAACCGTGCGTAACGCACACATTGTCTCAACACGTACCTACGCGCTTTTTACGGCTGCCTGACGGCCAAATACTATCCAAAAACTTCAGCACTACTAAGTTATAAGATTCAAGAATGTGTAGCATTATATAGTTCGAAAAGTCATTTATTTGAAACCACTCTACATTCATAAGACTCGTTAGTGTGACGGCTCTGAAGTAACTAACAATTCACTAAAACAGAACGACTCTGTCAACAACAACAGTTATTAATTATGGCCTTTGTTTCGTGAGTCGAGGACAAGGACAAGAAACTGTATGGATTTAGTGTACAATGAAAAGAAAAAAATAAATAATATAGTTAATTGACCGAGCAAGCAAAGCGTCTCTGCTTTAACTCGCTATAATTGACTTTTATCTGACCATATGTTTGTAATGTGTCTATGTTGGTATGTCCTCCTGTACAGGTCGCCTTTTTTAAACCAATCTTTACAAAGTTCAGTATAGGGAGGGGAAATTTGCTTTGGGGCTATTCTCAGATCGATTTTAGGAAAATTTGGTTCACTCTTTATGAGACAAAGACAAGAAACTATACGGACTTTTTGAATAATGATAAAAAAGAGAATGTTAAAATAATAGTAACTTTTTAGGAACATGACAAAAATCGCCTTTATTGATTCGAGATTTTATTCTGAACTCAATATACCAGTTTAGTTTTACATCGCTTAAATCAAAAAAAATTAAACAACTGGTTAAAACAGCGAGCGCAATCCATGCAAGACGTTAAGTGACGGTGACTTATGCTGCATGCAAGCAGCCATTAGACCATGCCTATATGTACAGACTTAAACTAAAAATTTAAAAAAATCCATCATCACAACTATTGCTGAATGGAACTACAAACGTCACGTGTGTAAAAGAAAAGTGGTCATATATTATCAAAACAATTGAGTTTGGTAAAAACAATTATTATTCAGTAGTGCCCAAGTAGCATAAAAAGCATGATAATAACTGTTTGGGTAAACTTCACTGATGCTACGACTTAAGAGCAATATTTATATAGTATTACTTTTTTTAAAGCACTAACTCCTTAGAGATACCGACCCCTTATGACAGTTAAAACAAGAAAGTTAAAATTCAATGCCTGGACCTCGAGATTCGGTGGCCTAGTTGGTCATGGCGTCTGACACGGGTTGTTTAGCTTTACAAAAACTGGACAAACACATTTGTGCTAAATAAAAAAATATCTAGTTTCTGGCTTTTACATAAAAGTTGCTAGAATGGCAATTTTTATAATGAGGTATCATACAAATATTTTTTTCTTTAAAATAATGGCTCGCTGAATATTAACGTCAATTGAAAACACGCTTCGTTTGCTTTTTTATGATTATTTTACAATTAGGCATATTAAAAACCAGAATTAGAATAATGTTTATTTATTAACTGTGTACATTGAGAAAATTGAAACGTAATTTCTGTTTAGTTCCAAGCGTACAATACCTAATAATTAAAATCTACATTCAAATTATTTTAATAACAGTTTTTATTTAAGATATGGTTTTTATGCTAAAAATAAATAACTCAGTAAATTGAAAAATGAAAATATTTATATTGATGAAAATAATTACAAAATAAATAACAAGTTATTAAATCCTATTACTAAGCATTATAATTTTAGAGAGACATCTTTCATCTTCGACGGGATTCGAATCCTCGTCTTCCAACAATCCGTGACAGACGCCATGACCACTAGGTCACCGAGCCTTACCGTCCGAGCATCGAGTTTTAACTCTCTGTATGATTTTAACTGTCGTATGGCGACGAAACGACATCATCATCATCTGACACTGATTTTCGGAAGACGCGGGTTCGAATCCATTCCGAGGACGTGAATATTTTGCTCTAAAATTGCAATGTATGGTATCGCTGAGTAGGCATACTTTAAAACTCTTAAATATTTTAAAATTCTATTACTAAAGATAAATAAATAAAGATACATTATAAAAAAATACCTAAGAAATGGCCGAGGCCGATTTTAAAATATTAATATGCTCGTTCAAACTGATTTGCATAAATTTTGTATATTTATCGTTTAAACTTTTCACCGATCGCCAACATTTCCAACACTCGTAGCTTGCCATATTAATCCCGCGAACACAACATTTCACTGAACCGAAAGGTAATCTTTGTTCTTAAATATATATTTGTAAACAATAAAATAATATAAGTTTTTTATTAAAAAATGAGGCTGTGCTTATAGTACAAGTAATAACAAACAATCCATAAAACAATTTTTAGAGAAAAACACATATTTAAAATTAAATTTATTTTATTTTCTTTGATATTGTCTAATATACTTATCAAGTCGCAATATTGGTCCAAAATGTATAAATGACCAAAAAGTTATATAATATTACTTTACGATTAATGACACGTGAACTAAATTTCTATTTGAAATATTATACCACTTTACACACCACTCAGTCTATTGGTCTAAAGTGATGTAAATACGTTTATGTTGATATTACTAAAAGGTGTCAATATGTAAAAGCGACACAGCTCTTTATCTACCTTCATCACTTTTGTTGACATGTTTGTAGCACGTTAGTGGGCCGGTAACGAGTTTGTAGACCCGTAGCTGTTTCGTACAGTCGTAGCAGTTTCGTAGACACGTAGCATTGGACATCGTAGGTTCGAAGGTTCTCGCTGTCATGCAGACGACGCAGACCCTGGTCGATGCTCCTTGATGTTAAGGTCATTTCATAACCCTTTACAGTTTTATCTTTTTCAACTAGCGATTGTTAAAACGCACGCAAAGGGCTTTCTTGATCCGTATAATGTCGGTGCAATCAAAGGACTGTTTAGGGCTTCATCACCTTGCAACTAGTACTTGTTGCGGGTAGACTCGGATTCTTAATCGTCCGATCATTCCTTCGACTTAACTGTTCTGCAAATTGTTATTGCAAAGGGACTTACAATTACCACCAAACCCAAATATACTATATCAACCAAATACCCGGCGTTCGGGCAAAGACAGTCAATGTTAGGTCCTTAATCCTAACCACGACCTTGTAATTCAGTAGAGAAGAGGAAGACTGTTTGATCGTATAATATATTTTATTAAATATTATCTTTGACGGTTTAACGTAGGTATAGTGGAGTATCTCGACCTTCATGAAGTACTTGCGCACCCGGCTGCGTTCCCGCTAGTATTATATACAAGTTATTTTTTTTATCACAACTATCGAGTACTTTATATCGCTGTACAATTTATTATTTTATTCTGATTCTTTAGAAATAAATAAGCACATAGGTGAAATTATCGTGGTAGCTCTTACATTCAGGTAAAATATTTTAATACTACAGGATTACTAATAAAGTAAAATTTTTACTTACTAGATTGTAAAAATTATTTTAATAACAAGAAACCTCATACATATCTTAAATCTGATTTACTGTGTATGAGTATATAGCTGTTGTTATATGCTAATTCCACGAATTAGGTACGTAAAAAAATCTCGGTTTCTCAACCTTGTTGTAGAAAAACATCGGTGTTTCAAGGATATGACTCCCATGCCTCAGAGGCAAGAGGAAAACGGAGACCGGAGGATTTCATTATACAGTAGAGGTGGATTAATATAAAGAATACGAATAAAAAAACAGTATTAACATGTACAGTAAATACAAATAAGTAGATAGATAAGCCTTTTTTGAACATGTAGTTATTAACTTCATATCAAAGTTATTTTACTAAACGGAATATTCTCTTTGATTTGGTTTTCAAGATCCCTTTGGATCTAGATTTCATATGGCTTATCTTAGTCATAGAAAACTAGAGTTGGAAAGATGTAGATGAGAAAAAAGGAACTAAAGTAAAGTTTGACTTTTGTTGCACGTATGAAATTAGCATTCTTTCAGTTCAAGTATCGGCGAAATAGCTTCATGTGAGCTCGCTTTTGTTATGCCTTCGCCTATAACTTCGTATTTAATAATAGCGATATTATAAGAGTCTAATTCTACCGCAATTATCCTTACACATTATAAAAAAATAGCTTTTCGCGTCTGTATTTCTATATCCACTAACGCCTCCTACCACAACGGAAAGCTACGCGGATTTTACCATCAGTTAGATATTTTTATGGAAGGTTTATAATAAAATCTAATAAGCTTTGATGTATGGAAGTAGAAAAATCATACTGTACAATTATGTCTCTTATTGCTAAATTATACTCGTGCGAAACCGCTTTAATAAAGTAAGATCGCTAGAATATATCTAACACTGACATAATGATGCTCTGTAGTAAACCTAGTTATGAGTACAGGTCTTAGTAAATTTGGTTTGAATTAACGGATCCAGAAAACGGTCTTAATTAACACTTACTAAGGAGGATTATAGTGATCTATTATTAACAGTTTCTAACCTATTTTTATTAGCCAGTTTTGTAAAGATCCAGAGAACTACTACATAACTATTTCTTCCGCTAAGCAGTAATGTTCGCATTACATTAGATTAACAACTTAATATAACAGGGTGATGAGTGCAGTGCAATTACATACCACTCAAACAAGGGAGATATGAAAAGAGGGCGGGGCCGGTGTCGCAGCAATATGCCTAAAAACAGAATACGTTGTTCGGTGCGGTTTGCAACTTTTGTATTATAAGACTGGTTCGATGTGGAACGCCGGTCGTGATATTGCATGTAAACAGTTTACTACGCTTGCTCTACAGTTATACTAATATTCAAACGTTTAAATACCCCAGTGGATAATGAACTTATTGAAGATAACCTAATACGTTGAATCGCGGAATACGGCCGCTGCTTGCGATACCAGGTTTTGTAACCAGCGCACGGGTTGAGATCTCTCTAGATCTCTATGAGTGCAATACATCACTTGTGACGAAATTCAACTGTTGTATAGGCAGATATTACCGCTTAACACTTGTTTAGTGCTTTCATGCCAATGCCAATGCCAGTCAAAGCAATAAATTTTAGAAAAAAAAAAGTGTTACTCTTTATTTTCGTTAATGTTCACAGTTCATCAAAACGGATGTTTGCAATACTTGTTTTCCCCAATTTTCAACCCAAAGAGATTGATGTTGTTTTCGGCTGATAGCACGCATTTTGCATTTTTTTTTTGCATTCAAGTGTCTTTTTTATGGAACAATTGTGTGTTTTGTTTTGTTTATCGCTGGAAAGGATTATAAATAGTTTTAGGACAGATTCCAACAATATGGCTCAATAGACTTGCAAACGCTTATAAATTCCAAGCAAATAAAAAAAAAACTATTGCTCAACTCCTGTCTCTGAGAGGAAGGCTGGATCTCAGCAGTGGGGACGTAATGTGCTGATTATGACATGGATACTGTAACACTATTATTTATAATGTGCTTGAAAGTGGGAATAAACGTGCCCTAAACTATGAAATAGTGGAACTTGGCTTTACAGTGGTGGTTTTAACGTTGACTGGCCCCTCGATAGTTTCTAAATGTTAGCAATAGAATAAGAATCACTGTTCACATAAAAGTCTTTCCCTAAGTAATATTCATCCTAATTTGTGAGACACCTCCCTACATTTAACAACTTACAAAATTGAGCTGAAAATTTTGTGAGTTGTATCATGTAGGCATGCACCTTTTAGTACAATATTAGAATGTAAAGTGAATATACTGTGGTCCCCGGGTCGGGCTTGAACCACTCGGGGTAAAAACCACACTTGCCTTGTGCAGAACACTGTTGGAAACAACTTTTGGAAGTACGCATTCCTTTTCCGTTGAGAGTTAGGAATTGGTGGTTAATTAGGTAGAAAACCAAACCGTACAAAATAATTTAATGATGCTAATATTTAAAGGAAAAAATAACAAATATGTTATTTGCCTTCAACCGCGTGGAATCAGAGTATCGCAATTCTTCGGGAACTACCCATTGTGTATGCTTATACAAATACTATCTACATAATAAAAATATAATTTAATACAATATAATAATTTAAATTAACGGGTAACTAAGATAAACACTTACGAATATCCTCATTCACACAGTCTAGCATTAATATTACTACTAGCCACACCCTGCGTCTTCACCCGTATGGTGATGGATGATGATAATGAAAAGTATCCTATGTGTTATTACAATTAATTTAATATTTATAATTTGATACTACATTTAATCCAAAGCCGGTCTGTCGAGATTGAATAACAATCCTCCATCCATTGAAACATTAGCATTTATAATATTAGTAAGAAGTAAGATGGTATTGTAATGTTAAGCCAGGGCACCAGGAACTGCGCTACCACCATGAAACAATGACGGGTGTACCTTTTAACTATACAAAAAAAACAGGGACTCTAATCAAAACGTGTTTTTGCATGGGAACCGTCTAAATTTCACTTTTTGGTTTATAAAATTATTTAATGGTACTGATTTATTGTGCGTACACTAAACTAAAATTGTTTAAACTATGGTAGTTCTTATTATATTAATACTAAAATCCACATTCGTGTAACAATTAGAATGATAATTCTAAACATATGATTATTCTATTCAAATGTGGGTAGTTTTACATCAGTTTTGACTAGTTTAGAGAGCACTAACTTACATGACGATTAAATTTGCACTAAACATACCCACAATTAAACAGAAACGGCAAATTTATGAATTGTCAATTGCAAGCATTATACGAATTTGGACTTAAACATGAGCTGAATAAGAACTACCACATATTTACTAAATAGATTTTAGTTCGCTAGTTTAGTTTGGTGTTCGGAACAAGCGAATTACTACCATTAACTTATTATAGCAGTTACAGTAGTTTCATTATGGAATCATCATTGTGGTATATCACCACAACGTATAATTACTGTAAACTCTGGTAGATTGTACAGATATCTGTATAATTCACCTTTTTATTCTTTATATTACTTCAAGGCCTCTGGACACTGTGAGTGACTACTGCTTGCATCGGGAACGTTGATTGAAATATGATAAGCAATACTTAAAATAATTTCCATAGCAAAAACTGTCATCTAGTCTACCCGAGACCATGTTCACTGTAAAGTTCGAAATTTCAGGATTAACAAATGTGATTTAATCCGTTTAAAGTTGTTAACTTTAATTATTGTACGTACTATATATGTTTATTCAATGTTCATTCATTTGTCTCAGAAAAAAATACATCTATAATTACTGTAACCTTAACTAGTAAAGACCACAATCATGCCAAAGTAGGAAAACTGACGCTAATTGGGGGAAAAGGGGCTTTTACTTAATTGCGGAATGGTATTCAAACATTGACGTAAAAGTGTTCATATATACTATTGGAATAGCTAAATATTCAAAGTTGTTTTGGTATATACCATGTAACTGTGTGCTTATGCTTTGTGAAAGTCAGTTTTGTATTCACGAATTTTATTCCATATATCTGGAAGCACAGCTCTAACTTGAACTTACATCTGGCTGGCGTATTCACTTAGGATTATTTTAGCGTGTGTTAGCGGGCTTTTTTCCAATTTCAAATCAAATTTCTAAAAGTGAAGGGAAATTATTTCGAATAAATATTTACCAGAAAGCTTTGGCACTGGCTTGTTCCGGAACAAGCCGGTTTCCGAAAAGGCTATAGTACCATAGACCACATTCACACGCTACGGCAAGTTATACAGAAGACCGAAGAGTATAACTTGCCTCTTTGTCTAGCGTTTGTGGACTATGAGAAAGCCTTTGATTCGATCGAGACGTGGGCAGTGCTTGAGTCTCTCCAGCGGTGCCGTATTGACTATCGGTATATTGAAGTGCTGAAGTGTTTGTACAAAAACGCCTACATGTCAGTCCGAGTACAGGAGCAGAGTTCGAAGGCAATTCCATTGCAAAGAGGCGTGAGACAGGGAAACGTTATATCTCCGAAACTGTTCACCGCTACATTGGAAGACGCCTTCAAGCTTCTGGAATGGCAAGGACTTGGCATCAATATTAACGGCGAATACATCACTCACCTTCGATTTGCCGACGATATTGTAGTCATGGCAGAATCCATGGAAGACCTCAGTACAATGCTCGAAGGCCTCCATCGAGTTTCCCAACGGGTAGGTCTTAAGATGAACATGGACAAGACGAAAATTATGTCTAATGCCCATGTTGTACCTACCCCAATATCAGTTGGGAACTCAGTTCTCGAAGTTGTTGACGAGTATATCTACCTGGGACAGACAGTCAAACTAGGCAGGTCCAACTTCGAGAAAGAGGTCAATCGTCGAATCCAACTTGGCTGGGCAGCGTTCCGGAAACTTCGCGAAGTCTTCTCGTCAAAAATACCTCAGTGCCTCAAGACAAGAGTCTTCGACCAATGTGTGTTACCAGTGATGACTTATGGCACTGAAACGTGGTCTCTTACTATGGGCCTCATAGATAAGCTCAAAGTCGCACAACGAGCTATGGAGAGGGCTATGCTCGGGGTTTCTCTACGTGATCGAATCAGAAATGAGGAGATCCGTAGAAGAACGAAAGTCACCGACATAGCTCAGAAGATTAGCCAGTTGAAGTGGCAGTGGGCAGGGCACATAGCACGCAGAACAGATGGCCGATGGGGCCGAAAGGTTCTGGAGTGGAGACCACGTACCGGCAAGCGCAGCGTAGGTCGTCCACCGACACGGTGGACAGACGACCTGAGAAAGGTCGCAGGACGACGTTGGATGCAGGCCGCTTCCAACCGGTCCTTTTGGAAAATCATGGGGAGGCCTATGTTCAGCAGTGGACGTCCTACGGCTGAGATGATGATGATGATGATGATTTGGCACCTTTTTTATTCAATTGCATTTCATCTTTGATGCCTATTTTTCGGAGTATTGATACATAGTGCAGTAGTATTTTCACGCTTTCATTTTACGATTACTCTACGGCCTGTTGGATTCGCGTGACCACTGGCGCTATTAGGTGAAGCAGTTAAAAACCGACCAAGTGCGAGTTGAACTCGAGCACCAAACTTACCTTACATTAAGAAAGCATGTAACATTATTGCTCTAAATAAACGCAAACCAGGTTAAAGGAGAAACTTAGACTGAGAGTGACGTCACGGACGACATTGCGGTGGTTACGTGCTACTTTGTTTGATAACATTAAAAATATAAATACGACGTATAAAGATACGGCAGTGGTATAAATTAGTTCTGATCTGCGTTGGGAAGGTGTGTGAGTGTTGGTGACCAGTGGCACCACGTGATTCTGTAATTATTGGGTGATAATCGTTTGATTCCATCTATCACAAGTTTGTTAAAGTAAAAGGGGGTACCTACAACGTATTTACATACCTACCCACTATACAAGTGTGTACAAGTGTTTACGCGCCGCCTAGCGACTACACTAGATACCTAATTATTCTTTACTTACCGGGTTCGAAATCTCGTCATCTTTAGTCAAGCGACCTAACTAGAAAAATGTCAAAGAAATGCAGTGTATGCGGTCGCTTTGCGAATGCGACAGAGAGCGTCAAATGCACTAAGTGCGTGAATCTTTACCACCGAGCTTGTGTGAAAATTGCTGGTGATGCTAAGGTGACGTCAGCTTGGCTATGCCCAGAGTGTAAGGCACTTACTCCCCGTAAGGATAATGCCGAACACCCGGTGCGGGGGGAGTGTGAACTCGCTACCACCCGGGACATTTCGGATCAGGACGTATCCACGGAATTGTTAAAAGAGGTTAAGTTGATGCGTCGCGACATGCAGTCGTTTAGAAATGAATTTAATGCACTTCAGGATTCTCTTAACTCGATCCGTAGCGCCGTTGAGGGTTTCAGCGGGCGGATAGATGATATGGAGTTTCGTTTAAACAGCCTCGAAAACAAATGTGCTGAACTCCAGGCTAGGCCAGATACGGGCGCTTTACTCCTTACAATTGATCAGCTGAAGTCCCATATAAATGAGCGGGACCAGGATTCATTCTGTAACGACATCGAGATTGGCGGGGTACCGGAAGAGCAGGGAGAGAACGTGTTTCATTTGGCTTGCGTCGTAGCGGACAAATTGGGCGTGGCTTGCGAGGAGCGCGACTTAGTCTTGGCGGAGCGAGCAGGCCTGCGCCGTGCGCCCTCTAGCGAGTCGGCAGCACCTCTGCGCCCGCGACCGATAGTGGTTCGCTTCGCGCGCCGGCAAATTCGCGACGCATTCCTACAGGGCGCGCGCGTTCGCCGCGGTGCCACCACGACGGCCATGGGGCTTGCCGCTGCACCGACAAGGATTTATGTTAATGAGCGCCTTACGAAGCTAAATAGATTGCTTTTTTTCCATGCTCGCGAAGAGGCTCGTTCCCACAGCTGGAAGTTCACTTGGACCCGGAATGGGCACATATTTGTGCGTCAAGAAACGGGCAAGGTGGCATTTCGGGTGCGTTCGGAGATGGACATCAGGAGAATTTTTGGCGATAAAAAGTTGGTTGCATAATAAGGCCTGCCTTTATGTTTTTTTATTAGACTTTCTCATACCAATAACTTTATTATTTATAATAATGAGATACATGAAATCCTACTACCCATTCTTATTAACCTTATGTGCTAAATATTACTGTCTAATTTACTTAACCTACTTTACAGACAATCAAGTTAGAATACTAACAATGAATATGAAATATATACAATACATTATTAGAACAATTATAATATTAAACACAAACAAATTCCCTAGCATATTGAACAGATATATATTTACTAATGGTATAGTTTGTGGTTTTTGTTGTTTTTGTTTATCTAAAAAGCTGGTTTTATGCACTGCGTGTCTATCTGTCTGTCTATCTGGTTGCAAAGTTGTAAAACTTTTTTCAATCATATGATGGCTACCAGAAATCTTAAAGTTGGTTTATACAATGCAGGTTCTCTTGGCACTAACCATGATAGCATTGTCGTTTCGGTTATTGATAGTGATGTGGATATTTTAGCACTAAACGAAACATGGATCCACGGAGGGGAAGAGGGGCGAGCTCCCACCATTCCGGGCTACCAGCTGAGACACATACCGCGTCCACGTGAGATACGACCGCGCGGGGGCGGGGTTGGGTTTTACATTAAACGTGGAGTCACCGTGCGCACCTGGCGCCATCCAGTGGACCCACTTCATAACACTATTGAACAAATGTGGCTTACTTTGACAATGAATGGGAAAAAGCTTTTAATAGGAACGGCATATCGACCTCGGTGGGTTAATTGACAGGCCGGTTGACGCAGTTGGTAGCACCCCTGCCTTCTGAGCCGCTGGTCCCGGGTTCGATTCCCGGACAGATCAAACATTTGTGTGCATGAATGTGTCTGTTTGATCTGTGCCTGGGTGTGTATATGTATATAAGTATGTATGTATATCAGTCATCAGGTTACAATAGTACAGGCTCTGCCTAGTTTGGGACCTGAAGACGTTTGTGTGGATGTTAAAAAAAAAAAAAAAAAAAAAAAAAAAATATCGATTTATTCTTCGACGCTATTACAGATTCCGTCAGTTCGAGTCCTCAATATGATAACTTGATAATAATGGGAGACTTTAATATAAACTATTTGGATACAAGTAACAGCTTCACTGCTAAGTTAAGATCTTTTCTTTTGTGCTTTAACCTGCAGCAAGTGATCACGGAACCGACTCATTTCACGGACAGTAGTGGCACTTTAATTGATTTAGTTTGTACTGACTTGAACACCAGTAGGTTTGCATTAGATTTGGTAGGCAACCTTATTGGTCACTGTCTTGTAATTTGTGAATTTAATATTAGACGGAAAAAAAATTTACCTTTAGGCCTAAGAAAAATATTTGTATAGATAAATTTAATACTGATTTGCAGCATGTAAGATGGGATCTTATATCCCAGCTTTCAAATATAAATGATAAGGTGGCTGTTTTCAACACCTATGTGATAGCTCTGTTTGATCATCATGCACCCATCACGAGAATAGTAATTAAAAATCACTCCTATCCATGGATCACTGATGTTGTTAAACTTATGATGAAGCTGCGCGATGAGGCTGCAGCTAATTATCATACAACTAAATCCGGGACAAAAAAAGAATACTACAAAAGCTTAAAATGTACTGTTAACAAAGCACTGTATTATGAAAAGACAGCATATTTTAAACACAATATTAATAACAACATACGGAACCCTAAGGTACTATGGAAAAAATTGAGAAGTACTTTTCTTCCTAAAAGTGACACCGAGTTACCAACTTTACTTAATGATCCTGATGTATTAAATAATTATTTTCTAGAAATACCTGGGCACTCTGATACTTCTATATCCCACCTAACGTATTTTGAGCACCATAAATATAGTGATGCAGTATTTCACATCGAGCAAATCAGCTTAGAGCGACTGATTAAAATTATCAGCAGTTTAAAAACGAATGCTGAAGGTTGTGATGGAGTTAGTTTAGATATGCTGATAATGACGTTTCCATATACAATAAATTCAATACAAGCTATTATAAATTATTCTATTGAAACTAGTACTTTTCCTGATACTTGGAAACACGCAATCGTGCTACCACTGCCAAAAAATTCCAACCCTACTGACTTAATAGACCTCAGGCCCATAAGTATTTTGCCTTGTATGTCTAAGATCTTGGAAAAAGCAGTGTGTATGCAGTTAACACATTTTCTCGAGAAATATAATATTTTGCCTGAAGTACAGTCAGGGTTTAGGAAAGGGCGTAGTACCACAACTGCGTTGCTTGATGTTACTGACAACATACTTTGTGCACAGGATAAAGGAATGTGTACGCTCTTAGTGCTATTAGATTTTTCGCGGGCGTTTGATTCTTTGAACATAAATCTTCTTCTTTCTAAACTGAACTATTACGGGTTTGATTGTAAAGCTATCCATTGGTTTAATAGCTACCTTACAAATCGTTACCAGTCTGTTAAGAGTAATGGCAGTGATGGCTCTTCATATTTATCAAATAAGCTACTGGTTAAGAGAGGAGTGCCTCAGGGGTCTATTGCGGGACCTATCCTCTTTGCCTTGTATTCTGCAGATATTACATACCATATTAATCATTGCCAATTTCATATATACGCAGATGATATTCAAGTTTATATATCGTGCAAGCCGTGTGATATTGACGTAGCTATTAACAAACTTAATGAAGATCTTTCAAAGATTGCTGCATGGGCCTCAGATAACTGCCTGCTGCTTAATCCAGCCAAAACAAAATACCTCGTTTTTGGTAATAAGCACCAGTTAGCCTCACTCAGCCCCACTGCATGTGTGTCGCTTATGGGTGCACCCATCGAACGAGTACACGAAGCGCGAAACTTGGGCTTGCATTTGGATAGTGAACTACGTTATGAAAAACATATAGGTAATAGTGTAAAAAAATGTTTTTACAAACTTAAGTTATTATATAGGATGAGACCTTATTTAAATCAAGAGCTTCAAATCCAACTGGCAGAATCGCTAATTTTGTCAAATTTAAATTATATGGATACGGTTTATGGTCCACGTCTTCTGGCCAAAACAAAAACGCTAATACAAAGAGTTCAGAATGCGTGTGCTCGCTTCTGCTTCATAATTCCGTACAGAGCGCATGTAACCCCGTTTTTGAATAAGCATCTCCTCTTAAAGATGAGGCACCGCCGTAAGCTTCACTTGGCGTGTCTT
Organism: Selenia dentaria; assembly: GCA_917880725.1. Classification (NCBI taxonomy): domain Eukaryota; kingdom Metazoa; phylum Arthropoda; class Insecta; order Lepidoptera; family Geometridae; genus Selenia; species Selenia dentaria. Next base: position 32,470,815 of record OU862883.1, on the reverse strand, counting down.
CTGTTTGGTGTCATTAACTACAAAACTCCGAGTTATCTGTACGATAAGTTATCCTGGAAGCAAAGTTATAATTCCCACTTGTCTCGCATATGCTCTAAGTTGTCGCAGCTCAGGACAGAGCGACATAGCTCAGCCGCTTTTCGTGGCAGTTTCCGCTATGCTGCGACAAAGTGTTGGAATAATATTCCGCCGCCAATAAGGAACCTGCAAAGTATTTATAGCTTTAAAAACAAACTTAAGATCTTTATTTACCAGCATCAAAAAAGTGAGGAATGCTTACGGAATGACACCAGTGCATTGTAATAATACCTATAATGGATGTGTATGTGTGCGTATAGTTATTGTATTACTTATATAATTGTAGATATATAATTTAGTAGGTTAATCGTAATTAAGTTTTTCTAGAATAAGTGTATAAAATCCTAATTATAATGTAATTATTAGGAAACTTAAACTTTGAGCCGTGTAAAGGATACATGTTAATGTTAACTTCGTGGTACGTCTACCCTGTATTCGCGTGGTATCGTACGTGACGTCACCTGCCGGTCCCAGCAGAATACCAGCGCTGATTGTTTACAATCAGCATTATGCTGAGTTGGGATCGATTTTGTGACAAAATTATAGGTGTGTTACTGTCTTTAGTCTTAATTACCAGCTGTCCTGATCTTATTCATTTGTACACCTGTATTTTGACACAAATAAACATTTCTGTATTTCTGTATTCTGTATTTCTATTTCTGTACTTAGGTTTGCCGTTCGATTCCTAGACACGATTTTTGCACTAACTGCACATAATAAGTTTTTAATAGTAAACTTACTTTTATTTTTGCTACATATTTACGATTTTCAGATTTATTCCCTTATATATATGATATATGATGTCATTTTGTTAGAAAATCGCAAAATGTGCAAAATTATTAAATTGTGTCATGCATAAGCTTGATTTTTTCACAGTTTGATGATACCGTAGACTTGAGTATGATATAAATTTCAACTTGATATTTTTACGCGTTCCTAATAAAAACAGGTCTTGACAGACAGACACACAGACGGGCAACAAGCTGATACTTTCCAAAGGGTTCCCTTTTCCGGGTTGTTGACCAATCTGTTCTTTCTTATTCATGTTGTATATAATTTGTTTTTGTCTCTTATTAAATTATTACGTAAGGTATTTTATCACACTAAGTTAATTAATTATACCTTCATGCGGGAATTTCTTCTACTTTAGAATTTTAAATATTAATGTTATTATGTACAAGCTGACTTTCACTTTATTGCAAGAGACCTGCCCAAATTGTAAGGTAAATATTACCGATCTAAATCGTTTCGAAGTATCTTTGTTTTACGGCATCTATATAACAACCCTGTTGTTTCAGAAATTGACTCTTATACATGTCAAGGCTGTCGCTAGTTTATAATTGAAAGAAACCCTGCTGTTGTTACGGAACTGCGACGTTTATTAGTAAAAAAGTAGTATTTTTGGAGATTTCACCCGTAACGGGGTGTCAATTTATTTTCTGCCGACTTCCAAAAAACGGAGGAGGTACTCAATTCCACTGTATTTTTTGTGTTTGTTACCTCATAACTCTCGACTGGGTGAACCGATTCTCAAAATTATTTTTTGTTTGAAAGCTGGTGCTTCCCGTGTGTTCTATTTAAATTTCATCAAATTCGGTTTAGTAGTTTTTGAGATACACTTCAATAACTGAATAGAATGGAAGTCGGTATATTTTTTTCTAATTGCACTTGTGAGATCTATTCATATGACCAAGTAATACATCTGCTGGGGAGACAGCTACTTTATTGTACACAGTTTGGTATTATAATTATTTAACACTGATATAATTATTTATTTAATTAATGTAAATAAATGTACACTAAATTTAGTAAGTATTTAATTTACTTAATTTATCGATGTCGATCCCCGGACAGGTCTAACATTTGTAAACATGAACATGTCTATTTGACCTGTGTATATATACCCAGGTACATATATGTATAGTATATACATATGTATATCATACATTGGGTTTCTATAGCACATACTTTGCGTAGTTTTTAACCTGAGGATGGAAGGTGATATAATATTATTAGTAAAATAGACGTATATTCGAGTGTAGATGGTGGCATACGTAAGTATACATCTGAGTCAAAATTTCATGTTTTCTACCAAAGCTTTCCTCGAACCTAGGATTTCACCGTGATTGCTTCTGAATGTATTCTAAAGACCCTTTGCAATTTTTGTTACTCCCACTTCCGTTTCGCTCAAGGGGTTATTGTGTCGGCCGAAAGGGAATCAAAGTTACAAATTTAGTATGTGGGGCCACATACGAAGCCCCGGTTTAAAAAGCCATCAAAATCGGGACACTTAGAAAAATGTTATGAGGACGCAAATAAAGTCGATTTAACAACCTTACAATAACAATAGTAGTGGCTTATTAACTGCGCTTATTGCTCGTAACTGTGTCCATCCGGGTAAAGTGGGCAACCTTAGACTTTATATTACGCATCCATCGCTTGACTAGAATATAACTTACAGAGGACAGCGACTTAACGAGATACTTATTTATGTGCCTGTGACACAACTCTTACTATTTGAATGAAACATCACTTAATATAAATATTAACCTTAACAACTTGACCAACTTGAGCAATGGCAAATGTACAAACGTACAAGTCCATATAGTAAGGAAATATAAAGTGTCGTAGACTTTGCAGAAGGGGCGTTAAGGTAATGAAACATTTTCTAAAAAATATCATATTTGACAAACGTATTTAGTGAACTATTTGCGATGCCTTTCATTCGTTATTTCTTCAATACTTCAGTTCACGTTTTCTTATAACGCTGCACCTCACTCCTTCACTCAAAATTTAGATACATAATTAATAATCACATATAGAACACAACGTAACGCTTCAGGCAACAGTCGTCCAGCTTGGCTTGGATACTATAAAATCTATACATATAAATCAAATTTACATCATGTAATACTTTAAAGTACTTTTTGCGTTCAAAATAGTCCATCAAAGGTCACACGGCCAGACACAATAGAAATTTCATTGTTATAATGACATCGACTCTTGAAGGGCTAGATGGCGTAACAGTCGCGTTGCAAAATCCTAAATCGTGGTGACAAGATTCTCATGTGTTACTATTTTGTGTTCGTATCTTTATATAACGCGGCCCGGTCATTCAAGTTCTTTACATTATGTTTATCGTATTATTATTTATAACCGCTGTTTGATAGCCCAGGTGCTACGAGGGTCAGTCACCAATTTGACGGACGCTGGATTGATTCCTACTTCTGGCTTGAGCTTTCGGTGAAGCTAACACGATCATATTAAATTCCGGACATTTATTCCTCTCTAAGTTGAGAGTATGTACTCGTGAACATAGTCTTTTCCATAAAATCGTAGGTTTTCTTCGTATCGACCTCTCTATGAGCAGAATTCATTTGTTATTTAATGGGAAATATATATTTACGATAATACTTACGTAGGCAGTCATTATGAAAATTAGAATCTATCAAATAATACACTTATCGATAGATTCTGCTAAATTCATGTTATACATAATGATTTGTTCATTGAAATTAAACAACTTCAAACGCATGAAATCACGGTTATTTTTATAATATATCGCGACGTTTCGAACACTTTTCAGTGAACATGGTCACGGACTCACTTACTGAAAAGAGTTATCAGAATAAAATAATATAAAATTATAGGCGATTTAACCTGTTTAAAAAATGCAAATTTTAAGTGACCCTTGCTAATTACGGGATCAATTATCATTTATGTTTAATGATGATATCATCAAAATAGGCGAACCATTTTTCAGTTATACGAAAGTGTAACTTAGACCGAACTTAATGAAATTGAAATGGGACCATTTCGGAAGTATACTCTATCAACAGAACAAAACAAAATTTTGAGAATCGGTCCAAAAATTAGGAAGAAATCGGTGAAAAAAAAACATACAGTGTGTATGTTTGAACATAATGTTCGACTGTATGTACGTAGGTCACACTATAAGTATTGCGTACCTTAAAAAAACAACATGTTATAACCAAAATAGTAGGTTTATTGCTTTTCAAAATACTTTCCTTTACATTTTAAACATTGTTTCATGCGATCATTTTTTAAAACAGGAGGACCACAGATCTGAAGGCGAGTTTTCTACGTGCTGATTGAACGCTATCACTGCCTCTTCGGAGAGTAAAAGTGAAACCTCTCAGCAAATCTTTGATTTTGGGGAAAATACAGGGTGCTAGGTCGGGGCTATGCGAAGGATGGGTGACGAGTTGTAGTTTTTCGGAAGCTAAAAATGACTTTGTTTTGTTGGCCGTGTATGAAGAAGCGTTGTCTTGGTGTAGGAGAACGCGGCTTTTTAGTCGTCTTTCGCGAACTTTTTCTAACACCCTGTGTAAACAAATGGTAGAATACTCGGCATTAACACTCTGTTGATCTTCAAGTGGAATTGTACAGATGGGACCTGTAGCTGAAAAAAAAAACGCGATCATTTTTTTACCAACGTTTCTCGCCTGCCTCACTTTTGTTGGCCTGCTCTCATTTGCAAACGCCCATTCACAAGATTGCTATCTTTTTTCGGATTCAAAACAATAAATCCACGTTTCGTCTCCTGTGACAATGTCATAAACAGCATTAGAATGTCCGTGGTCGTACTTCAGTAGCATCTGTGAGCACCATTCCACGCGAGCCCGCTTCTGCTCCGCTGTCAGTTCAAGAGGGATCCAACGACAACAAAGTTTCCGAACTTTCAATTCTTCGTGTTAAATTTCTGAATTTGGCTCATACCAATCCCCAATAGTCCTCGAATTGTCTCATAGGTAATCCGCGGGTTTTCTTCAATTAGCCGCTTAACAGTAACCACATTATTTTCGTTGACGGCAGTTGAAGGCCGCCCTTCTCGAAATTTGTCATGTAAAGAAACTCAACCTCTCTCAAATTCTGCAAACCGTCGCCTCACGGTGCACAAACAAGGTGCTTCTCTCCCAAAAGCAATTTAAAGACGAGCGCAATCTTAAAAAGAGAGAACTTTTTAAATCATAAAAAAATCGTCGCTCTAAAATCTTTTCGACTTAATTCCATTTTCGTTGCGTACGTAGAACTTTGATGTGTGATAAAAAAAATTGACAAATGATTTCCCGCCATTTTTTTTTATTACTAAGAAGGTTGCAACGTTTCAAAAAATATTACATTCGAAATTCAAATAGTTCCGATTAGCTAGAAGTGCAGTAGAACTTTTAGTGTGCCCCATGTATTTGAAGTATATATTTATATAACCCCCTCCTTTTTTAAGTCGGTTAACTAGTCGTACCTATATATGTTCAGTATTTAGAGAATTTCATGACTCTATATTATAGTTATGAAGATGTTATGTTCCTTATCGAAATAACGCATACTAATTCTTATTTCAGAATAACACTAGACAGGTTATTAGCTGAATAAATATATTAATTTCAATTTAGATACTTTCAAAGTTTCTAATGGAAATCTAATGGGGTCCCAACTTTGAGCTTCGGTTGATCGCTCTCAGCCTTTCAAGTTATTTGCTAACTTTGTAAATTTGCAGCTTTAGAGCCTTTTTTGTACCTACTTTTAAAGCGTAGACGAAAACTTTAAAGTTTTTATTGAGGTTTGTTTCATGATTGACTAACGTGTCAGTTGGTCCGAGATAAAAAAAATATCTGTTGACTTAATTTAACTGTAGTCTAATAATTTTAAAATCTCCGAACTTACAGGTGTCACTTTCTTATCCACTCAGACTCTTTAGGTCACAAACTAGGCAGAGGTTGTACTATGGTAACCTGATGACTGTAAACATACATATACAGATACAGGTTGAACCGACATGTTCATACATACAACTAACCTAACCTTAGGTTGGAGCCACAATCATTCATTACCTGGTTTTGAGCGCTTCGCCGGTTCCCTCCCGCCTATGCGGCAGAGGTACTTTCCAAAACACCCATGTTCGGAAAGCAGCTGAACCAGCCGAAAGGTAAGCGACCCGTGCGCCCTATCGAGCCAGTCCTCGAGGACTGGACGGACAGCATTCACGGTCCTACTACCAGCTGTGGGGTTGGCTAGGCGTTCCTTCCACATCCCAATCAAGGCCTGGCGAGCTTGAAGCTTGCAAGCATCGATCTCCCTCGCTGCCGGGTTTTCACCTCGAAGGCTGAGGTCTTTGCGCCATTCAAAAATGGCCGCATTGATCTCCGCCTCTAGATCCCAGGGAGGGGATCCCGTCAGCACACACGCCGCTTCGAAGGAGACGGTTCGGTACCCTCTTATCACTCCGACTGCCATTGCCCTCTGAGGTTTTCTCAGAGGGCTATGGTGCGGTTATTCAGAGCTCTCTCCGACCACACGGGCGCTCCGTAAAGCGCCATTGACTTAACCACCCCCATATATCTACCACCCCCATATAGTCACAGTTCAAACCTAACCTAACCTTAGGTTGTAGCCACACTCATTAATTACCTGGTTTTGAGCGCTTCGCCAGCCGCTGCCACGGTACGCTCGCTTCGCTCGCTCGGCTTGCGCGTAAAATAGATAGATAGATAACGCTTTATTGTACATAAAACAAACGTGGATACATTTAATATACAATTATCAATACTGTTGTACAATGGGCGGTCTTATCGCTTATAAGCGATCTCTTCCAGACAACCTTTGGATGGAGAGAAATTATGATACACGCATAGACGGCAATGTATCTGAAAAACAACGTCAAAAGTAAACCTAAATAACATTAAAATTACATAAACTACACAAACATAACTTAATATAAATAAATAAATATTTATAACAAATAAATATATAAATACATATATATTACATATATAAATACATACACATCATATACACATTTCAAAACATATTTATAAGAAACGTATTCATATAATATTATATAAATTTTTAAATGCAAGCGACTAACAAAAATAACATTGAATCAACTTGAGAGGTAAAGCCTCTTTACTTGGTCTTTAAAGGCAGGAAGTGTCTCCACGCGTCTAATTGAGACCGGCAACGTATTCCACAAACGAACAGCTTGGACGGTGAACGATTTGGCATAAAAGGAGCTAGAATGTGGAGGCACCTTGAGAGAGAGATTTTCTGATGACCTAAGTGTGTATGTTATGTACCCGAAGAGTTAAAAAAGGAAAAGCGTTCTTTAAGGTAGTGCGGGGATGAAGGATTGAATAAAATAGTGTACAAAAGAGAAAGAATATGAATATTCCGACGAAGACGTATGGTAAAATTGTCGCAGTTCTAACCTAACCTAACCATAGGTTGGAGCCACAATCATCCGTTAACTGGTTTTGAGCGCTTCGCCGGCCGCTGCCACGGCACGCTCGCTTCGCTTGCTCGGCTTGCGCGTAAAATGGTCGCAGTTCAAACCGAACCTCACCTAGGTTTGGAGCCACAATCATTAATTACTTAGTTTGAGCGTTTTACCAAACTATGTGACTAGCAATAAATATTAACAAATAAATGTTATAAGTATTAATGATTTGTTTGTCTGTTATAAACTAGTTTATTTGAAGTGAGAAAGGGGTTATTTTTTCAAACATTGGATAGGTAATGCAAATAGAAAAAGAATCGTTTGTCAAACGATACGAAACAAATGTAAAATTCGTGAAGTTTTTATTTTTTATAAAACATTTATTAATTAATATAAGTATAAAATGAACAGTTTGGCAGATGTCCCGTTGTTAAATGTAAATTTGTCGAAGTATCGATTTGATAAATGAACCATTTGCTAAATATTTTGTTGTGAAATCATGATTTAAAAATATATATTTTTAGCAAATGTTGGTTGTGAACCGAAACCTTATAAATTAAGTGTCGGTGAAATACCGATTTACAGGATACCATATTTTATAGATTTCATTATCATCACTACGCGGATAAAGCTGCGGGGCGCAGCTTGTGAAATACAAAATATAAATTAAAAAGTTAAAATTACAAATATCATTAGATCAATGTATAGTGCCTAAGGCTAGTTCGGTAAAAAAAAACTGCCCTCCTGTAGTCCTTTATTAATTATAAAAAAATGCTAAAAACGTTAAAATATAAATGCCAATAATGTCACGGACCCATTTGTTGTCTGCGAACAAAAGCAAAAATAAATTTAAAAAATCCTTAGACCGCATTTGACCCCACGTCTTCTGATAATACTAGCAGATGGCATGACCGAGAATCCACCCAACCGAACATTGAATTTTTTTCTATTGTAAATTTTAACCGCTGTACAGCACGGAGAAAATCTATCCTCCATATAACTATCGAATAGTTTGACAAGCTGTATGTATCTATCACCTGTTTTTGATTTCTATTTACCTCATCCAAAGATCACAAAAAGTTTTAACCAATATTTACGTCACAAACACAATAGTATAGAAGTTAGGTTAAAATTTCAAAGCAAGTTTAAATTCCAAGCAAAGCTTTCAAAAGCAAACTTTTCAAGTTCCAGCTTAACGAACCATTAAACCCTATTTATGGTAACTAGTCAATAACCGACGACATGGAATAAATCTACTGACGGTGACCTCAAGATTGCAAAATGTCCAGGCAAATGCATGGCAGTCACGTTCCTACAATTTTGTTAAAGAAATAGAACGGAGAGCAATAATTGATTTGAATTTTGAGTTACGCTTTGAAGCCTTGGAATTCTTTACTTCGGCGCTTTATCGTAGGGTTGGGTCAGTAAGAACACAATGATGTCGATAATTCGTCTCAGATTCGGATGGAGGCACATAGAAACAATGCGATCTATTAGAGTAGAGTCAACTGCAACCATTGCTCAAGTGGCAAGTACTTGAAAAATGTATAGAGTTGTTTGTTTTTAAATACTTAAAAAATGTTTTACATAGTACTATATTAAAAAATTGAAAGTAATAACTAATGTCGAATTAAACTTTACAATTTAATCAAACTTTCACGATCGGGTTCTTTTTTGTATAAAAGCAAAAATAAATTACTTTGTCTCGGGGAATGTAAACAATTTATTTTTTGTTAAGATTGTCGTTAGTTTGACATTGTATTATGAAAACTGTACAACTGTAACTCACGTAATTAGACTGTAATTAGATGATATCGTCCTATGTAATGAGCATGTTCCATACCCATCGTCAGGGAACTTACGCTGAATACCGCGTACGATACACTGGTATTCACTGGTATAAATTAACTTTTATATAATTGGTTGTTACTTATTAGTTGGGGAAAAATATATATCTAGATCAGATACAAACTCAAAAAAAAATAGTGCTTACTCCTGTTGGTTGCATTTATGCAGAGTAGTACACATTTTTGATAGTCACGTATATTTTGCTTCATAATCGGCCCATTTTGTTCCCACTGCTGGGGCTCGAGTCTTCTTCTCAGAGAGAGGAGTTGGGCTATAATCCACCACGCGGGTCCAGTGCAACTTGGTGGATAGGTTAGTGGCCAAACCATTTCGAAGTTTTCAGGCCTCCCAAAGGCCTTGTTTTTTTATGTTATTAGGACGGTAGAAGTCTGAGGCCCACCTGATAAAGGGTAACTACTGCCTCCAACGGATACATTTTGTCAGAAGTGGCAAACTGCGCGGCGCCAATAACCCTCCGTAACATGAATTTGTTAAGTCTATATATTTTCGCTGGCACCCGTATCCCTCTAACCAAAACACTGTATTGCGAACATTACTGCTACACGGTAGATATAGCTATGGTGGCAGTATACTTCCCGGGAATAACCCATTCACAAAGAGTTCCATTGCTACTAAACTCTGTCGGCCTTACTTATAAACGCTGCTTAACGTTAAATGACGTTATTTAGTACTGCGCAAAGAAAAACTGTTCTGCGCCCTACTAAATGACGTTATTTAAATTTAAACAGCGTTTTTAACCCTAGCTCACTAACCTTAATTTCGAGTAACGTTATTACTAACCATTCGTAAATTTTACGACAGATTGAAACACCAATATTTATTTAATCAACTTTAATTATGACACAAAAGGAACTTAATAATCAGTCTTAGTTTTCTCTTAATCAAATAATATCAGCTGTTTTAGAAATATTCTACATTGAACAATGGTTACACATAGAAACAATATGCTCCCTGCAAATCGCTTTTTTGCAGCCCTTGCAGAAGTTTGTGGTCATACGACGTTTTTTTGCAGGACAGTAGCTGCAAGTTTTGCGAGTTCTAGGAACGTCTTGACTAGGACCTTCCTGAGGGTCATCAATTTTCAAGACTATTTTTTATATATTATTATTATATTATTTATATATATTTTTATATATATTATTATATTATATATAATCATTTCTAAAGTATAGTAATTATTACGTCTTATTATAACATTAAAATAATATGTTCATTAGTAATTATTATTGAAAATAATTGACAAATAAATAAATGCACAAATTTGAAAAATAGTTACGTAGATACTAACCTTTCGTAAATTTTACGACTATCACTCGATATATCCCGATCTAATGAGCGTGCATCCGCAATGAGTGTTTGCGGGTCACTGGCGATGTGAATTAGGAAGGTATTAGAAACGGGCGGGGTGGCGGGGGTCGGGATCTTAACGGAATCACTAAATACGCGAGGTACGTCGTTATTTTGACGAATGGTTAGTGACACAGGGTTAAGTAAGGTCGTGTATTTTTTGTACTCTAATTTCACAAAGTGGTATAACTAATAGGATCTTTAGCACAATATATTACATATACTTTTATGATATATGTTATTTTAGATATATCATTTAAAATATATTACGAGTATATAAAAGATTATCGATATTTTAAAACTCTAATCGCGCACATCCCTAGTTGTTCGTTTAATATTTCACAAAGATTGGCAGAAGTGTACTTAGTGCAGCTTGTGAAAAACTTATGAACAAACTCGCTGCTTAGCTCCATTTTGATATAATATTTGCAGCTGCTTTGAATTTATTGAATCCGTGCCAGCTGCAAAAATAGTTAAAACATTATGAGAAAAGCTTTTAATATCAAAGTCAAAATGATTTGTTCAATGTTCAGGATTAATATTAATTATTTAGAGCATTAGACGTACATTCAGCACTAAGCTATGTAAATTTGAGACTAAGGTAAGGCTCGTTTTATTGTACTACTTCTTTACTTATATTTATTGCCAATATTACCCGGGTAATATATAACAAAACTGCATTTTTTGCGTTTTTCTCTTTCGCTGCATCATATAAACGGTAATACATACAGCGTTAAACCTGGCCAGTACTTTGTTAAAATAAAAACTAATACTACAAAACCAGCCAAATGCAAACCGAGCTCGCGAACGGAGGTTTCGTACTAATATTATATTAGTAATTACCACACAATATTAGTGTCATGTAATTGACCGAGCGAGAGTAATGATGCGAGTATAAGCAGCAGTTCAGACTTTATACTATAACTAAGCACACTAAGTTTTTCGCTTGTATGTACTACCATTTTAAAAGATATCTATAATGTACTCGTATCATATTTGTTTATTTGTATAAATATTGTTTCATTTTTTTGTTCTTTTGTGCGGTGACTTTTGGTTCTTACCAACTGTCATTATTCTAATAAACGGGAAGTAAATGAATGAATATCATGAAAAAAAATTACTATAAAATGGAACCGACATCAGCACCAAAAAGTCTGAAATAATTTTTTGAAGTCTGTACCAAGATGGTTCAAAAGTACCTATTATCACCCTTTTTAGTGGCCCTTGTTAATTACGGGATCGATTGTCATTCACCGCTAATGATGATATCAAAATAGGCGGAACACTAGTTATGGGAGTGTAACTCAAAAACTGCTGGAGCTAATTTGATTAAATTTGAATAGTACCACCTCGGAAGAATACTCTACCAAACAAAAAATATTTTTTAGAATCGGTCTACAAATGGAGAAGAAATCGGTGAACATACACCACAAAAAAAAGATAAACTCGAACATATAACCTGCTCCTTTTTTGAAGTTGGTTAACAATTTTACTTGTTCGTTTCGCGCTCCTCGAAAACTGTATTGTATGCGCGCGATATGTGTGTCCCGGATTTAACAAAAAAAAGAAGAACTATTATTCGGCCAAAGTTTAGATTGTTAGCTAAGAGGAAAAGGAAGTGAATTAAAAAGGAGGTGCATTCAATTATTTCTGTGTCTTCCATATTTTATAGTACAAACAAGAAAGGCCACTGGCTGGTATAAAATAAAAACACTCAAACAATTTATTATCAAGTTAATTTTTCCTAAAGATCCTGATTAACTTAAAACGTCAGACTAACGAATTTGAGCAAAAACGAGACAGCCGGTAGTTGTTAAACTTATTACGCCAAAGTCCCGACAAACACTCCGACGAGTCATTAGAGTCCGCTTCGGGCCGTGTCTCTACAAAAATAGAGTTAGTTACGAAGAATGCTTTATTAAGTGATGTACAGTTAAAACATGTGCTGTAACGTATGTTTTGTCCTACTACTCCTTCTATTTAAAAAGTGCTTTTGCACTCATATGTGGTTGGGAAAGTATGAACAACGGCCGTCATTGATTTTGTTTATGTTCCTAGATGCGTGTACACTCGAGTTTTGACGTGTATTAATATATACATACATATATATATAGTGCTAGGTGTTCTATACATTTTTACCCGATTGCGGTACTCGAAAGGAGGGTTATGTGTTTAAACTGTTTGTGCGTCTGACACGGATTGTCAGAAGACGAGGGTTTTATACATACACAAATATTTGCACTTTGTGTCTTCTCGGTTGATAAGTGACAAAAATCATAGAGCTACTCGGTAGCTTAAAGGTCTCTTCCTTACCGAAATCAATTTTAAAAACACCTCGTCGCATCATTTTTAGGGTTCCGTACCTCAAAAGGAAAACAACGTCACTTAGTTTTTAAAAACACATTTTCTCAGGATCGCATAGTTGAAAATTATATGAAATACTCCAGTCTACTCCGGTCTCTGTACCTTTGAAAAAATCAAGTTTTAAGCAAAAAAGGCGACATTAAGTCAACGCGAATAATATATCATAATCATAATAACAATTAGCCCATTTTGTTCCCACTGCTGGGACTCGAGCTTTCCTCTCAGAGAAGAGTTGGGTCATAATCCACCACGCGGGCCCAGTGCGGATTGGTGGATAGGTTAGTGGCCAACCCATGTCAAAGTTTTCAGGCCGCCCGAAGGCCTTCGACATAGCCTGATGACTGTTGTCCTAAGACAAACAACCGGGACCGACGGCTTAACGTGCCTTGCGAAGCACGGAAGCGCTCAGTTAAATAATGCCACGGGATCGGACGGCAAAGTTAGATGGTCATGTAACTTAGTATACCTTTTTCTTTTACCAATAATGTTAGATACTTTCTTAATGTGTGAAAACCTCGGTGCGCGAGTCCAACTCGCCTGACCACTTTATTTAAGTCTTAGGCGAACCATATATTATAGGTTGGCCGTTTATCTTAGTCCGCGCCTGCGCGGTACATGGGTAATATAGCTTTATATTTACATTTTGATATTGAGTCTCTCTATTTTGATTGAGACTTAAATAAACTTCTTACTACTGTTAACTGGAAATACACCGTTAGTTTGAGCTCCTATTACGTCACAGTAGACAGGCGAAGTTTAAGCGGATTAAAAACTTTCCTCTGAGATTATGTGCCAATATACGACAATTTGTACTAGAGATGCCGATAGGTTATTATTTGTTGCTGTTGGTATATCTCTGCTACATAAACATTATTACGTTTAATAACTTTTAATCATTTATTTATAACCTTATTAGATACATTTTTAGTAAAAAGATTTGATTTTTCGTACCAAGATTAGTTTTATGTAAGTTGTAATAAATCTTTATTTCTAATCTAACTTATACTTTTTGAAGTTTTATAATAATCTAATTTTGCCAGGGACACTTTCTAGTGTTTATAATTGATCTCGTTTTAAAATTATGTTTTCTAAAGCCTAAAAAATATTATGAGTATGATATGCACAATTAGGAATAATATTATATGAAACATTGAAATGCTTTTATGATATTTATCACCTATACCGCCAAACTACTGTACAGATTTAGGTTATAATCATAACGTTGAAAATGTATCATTGTTTTTGAATTTCCGATCTTGAAGTTTTCTCATCTCAATGAATTTTGTGGAGTGTTTTGGATCTGAATTGCCGTAATATGTCGGCTACACAACAATTGTGGTATATATGAATGGGCCACTGTGAATAGTTATAGGTACATCTGCCATTTCTTAGTTTTCTAATGTTCACGCTGGCCTTTGAAATCACTGGAATTGTCCTTATAGCATATACATCACCAGACAACGATACTCCCAATGCTTATAAGCAGTGCTCTATGTGTATATATACATATATACCACATCGTAAAGGTCGCGATGTTGATGAACCCAAGCTATCAGATTTCCTCATTGTAGAGAACTGCAATCTTACACAATATATATCGTAACACAACATTGTCTGCTCACAATAGAGCCCTGACGTGTTGCATGCGGTGGGAACTCGATATGTGTGCGCTCCAACCGTTAACAATATCTAGCATTTGTAGTTATACTGTCGACACAACACGAAATTGGGTTTGAGAGTTCAAACTTTACAAATAAAATTAAAACATTGTCGTGTAAAATTTTAAAAATTTTAAAATTACAAATTTCTGCTTTTTGCGACTAAAATTATACTACAACTACAATTATACTATAAACTGCGATTAAAATCCTGAAAAATGGCGGCTCTATGTCAGTTTTGACAACTAGTAAGCAAAAATGTTAATAAGTTGATGACTAGAGCTGAGAAAACTGACATAGTGCCGCCATTTTTGTCGATTTCTATTAAAATTTGTTACCAACTGAGATACATAATAGCCCTGCCGCTTACATAACTTTTAATTCAAATCCTAAAAAACGCCTATGTGTTTGACTTATATGTCAGCAGCCTGCTACAGTGTCCTTCATAGCATGACACATTGGCGTTAACACATAAACTCGGAAAAGAAAACAATATTAAAAAATATTTAGTGGCACTTCCGCTAGAAAAAGAAACCAATGATTTTGGCCTATTTGGGGGTGTGCCAAAATCATTGTTTTTTTTTTCAGCGGAAGTGTCACTAAATATTTTTTAATATCGTTTTTTTATAATGAATTTCCTCAAAGTAACACCTGAATCAATAAATTACATAAACTCGGAGTTGTGTGAAGTGTGCATTATACATGTTAAACGGGAAAATGTTTGAAGGGAAAACTGCTTCAGCCGCGTGAGAGGTTCTTAGTAGGAACGAATTATTTATTGATTATCCCTATGATGTATATATTTTTTCCATACCCCGTTCCGTATCGTTATTTTTTTTATATCAAGTGTAACTTTTCTATAATGTGACCTGCCAAAACGGCTTGCAATGCTAAAGTTCTTACTATGTGGTGGGCCACATATGCAATTTTTTTTTAAATTTATTAAATTCTATATGATTTTGCCATTTTAAGTTATCATCTATGAGATGTGTTGACTTTACCTCTTTCTCGTCGTGTTGTATTGTACCTAAAGTGTTAGTTCTCTGCTTGAAGTTCAGTTTTTAAAAGATTAATCTTGAAATCCAGTAAGAAGTAACGTAAAACAGAGAACTAAAGACTGGCACCGGCGTACATATAGGAGGAAACTGCGGGCCAGCGAGATGATGATGATAAACTTTTTAATTGAGACTGTGCGGAAGTGCTTGTTTGATCATTTTGATCAGTCTGTAAATATCTTAATTTTAATGTTAATTGATAACCGACACTGGTACAGTAAGAACAGAACACTGTCCTGAGATCCAGATAAAGAATTGTTAGCTATGTGATGATGTCATGAGAAGGCATCTGTAAGCATTCAAAAAATAAAAATACGCTTTCCTTCTGCATCACAACGCATCAAGTTTTTTTTTACAAAGGCGCACAATGTATAAACTCTGTTCTGATCGCTGTACGCTTAATTATATTTGCTATAGTAAACATCTTTCTGATAAATGCATAATAAACCTTTCAATTAAAATTCTAAATTTTCTGTCGCCCTACTACTAGCTACTGGTATAACCCTTAGAAAAAAATCACGCGCTAATACCCAGCTGGGGAAGTATAAAAAGCTAAAAAATTATATTTGCGTTTTAAAAATAATCATAATTAAATACTTTTACAATACATATTGTAGCAGTATTTTTAGTTTAAGTGGGTCAAGACCTTTAATAAGAACTTTCCTTTACCCGTCACTACCATACCATGATCTACATTAATAGTAGATTGTATCATAAGGGAGCAAAATAATATGTTTACGGCGAGGGCGCTTTTTTGAATCCAGAGCGAAGTGAGGGATTCTAGAGTAGAATCCCGAGCGTAGCGAGGGATTCTTTAGTAGAATCCTGAACGTAGCGAGGGATTCAAAGTACGTCGCCCGAGCCAAAAATATATTTTGCGCCCGAGTGATACACTCTACTTTTCATCACCCACTATGAGAAAATAAAAGCGCCTCATATTTTATTGTAATATTATTATTTAATAAAACATAGAGTAAAAACTAAATTGAAATTAAATAGTATCCTTTATTAAAACAACTAAAAACTTATATTTACATTTGAGACATTTTCGCAATTATGAAAATGTATTGTTACAGTTTTATTAGGAATAGAGATTGTTGTAGATTTTATATATTGCGTGTTTGAAATGTCCGAATCTGGATCATTTTGAGGAAAATGTGACGGTGAATCTCGTTGTTTGGATGTAGATAGGCGCGGCGACAGTGGTATGGATGGATTAACTGAAGGTTGCAATTTAATGTTTTCCACGATGCGTTCAGATGTTTTCGCCTTGTTCTCAATGGAATCTTCTATATACCCTTCTGCTACAGCACTCGATTTCCATCCTCCATGTCGCTTGAGAACAGTTAAGTCCGCTCCAGTATCTGCCAAAAGGGTAGCAGAAGTACGACGAAAACAATGTCCTGTATACAGTTTGATATCTGGTAACTTCAAATAAGTAGCAATTTCTTGTGGCATGTTAAAAATTTTATTTTTTCCCATCACTTGTTTGAAGCACTTGCCATTTTGATAACGGATGAAAAACCGATTGGTCTTCATAGCAGCAGGACGCAGGTCCAGGTATTTCTGTACAATAGTTTTGTATTCTCCTCGTATTACGAAGGATCGGTCAATTTTGGTTTTTGTATCGGTCAGCTTTACTAACAGTAAATCATCCGAGTGATTTTCGACATCATCAACAGTTATTTTTAAAAGTTCATTGCCACGACAAGCTCCATGTAATCCGAAAATTAAAGCCACCTGTAACAAAACCGAATGTGAATAAGACAAGTATCTATCAAAGTACAGGTTACAATAAAATGTGCATTTTTATACACTATGATTATATTTTACTAATCCACCGTAAACATAGTTACCTACTTACTTTTACGGCAAGAAAGACTTTGTCGGGTGCCTCATTAAGGAAAGTCTCCACGTTTTTGACTGAGAACACTTTGGATTTTTTAGGTTTAAATCCATCAGACATCCTCTTCAGGTACGCTATTAATTTCGAATATGTGTCCAGTTTTTCATCGTTATTAGAACTGACTGTTGATTTTAGCATTGAGTATGTACTCCAAAGAGTGGAAGGTTGTTTAGTTTTGGCTAAGTACTGCAAGTAGGCCAAAAACACAGATTCTGAAAAATTCTTGGCGCTTCTTGCATTTCTCCATTCAATAAAATTACCATAGGCTTTCATATATTTCTCCCGGGATTTTGCAGGTAATAGATTATCCATCACATTTCTTGCGTCAGTTCTAATGCTTTCAGGAGTTAATTCTATACTTTCACTGTCACTTGAAGAACTCATTTTTCAAAACAAAACAAAACAATGAATTTCTAACAATCCGTGAAAATTTACGAAAACGCGGGCTGTAGTTCGCGCTTTTTTAATTTGTTTTTTTTTTTCATTCATCCGGCGGCGTGACTATGGGGCGTCGTACCAGCCAGTCTTTATTCAAACAATATTTGCGTTCGATTTCTTTGGTGCTGAACACTAAGATGTTCCAAATTCAAAAAGTGCGCGGCAAAGATAATTGCGGCGCACTTATAAAGAGGATTAAAAACTCATTACTGCCCGCTAAAACTTTCTTATAGAAAACACCACCTTTGGGTGCACATAAAGGCGAACCAAGTCGTCCTTTTCGAATAGATGGGATGAAAAATGGTTTATCAACCATTCTTTTCTTTTCACAACAAAAAGCCTCCTGTCTCGCTCGCTCCTGTATAGACTATACTCGTATCCCTTTACTTGTAATAAGGTTCTTGGTTTCATAACACGATGTATGTAAGTATAAGATGTGGTATTCTCAAGTACTTCCTTTCTGTTGCAATAAGGGCGATATAAAATCTCATGTTGTGTTCTTGTGATAAGGAAATGAGAAGTTGGTTCTGGTTGGAAACACAGTGTTGAATAATTTACTAC
Organism: Selenia dentaria; assembly: GCA_917880725.1. Lineage (NCBI taxonomy): Eukaryota > Metazoa > Arthropoda > Insecta > Lepidoptera > Geometridae > Selenia > Selenia dentaria. The sequence continues at coordinate 32,452,305 of OU862883.1, read as the reverse complement.
ATTAATGAATGGGCTTGGATCGCGCCCGACGTTCCTTTGTGACGACGTAGAGTCATATATTTTAAGTTATAGTTAGGACAAATCAATTACCTACATATTTGCAAAGTATATGTCAGGGTGCCCTTTCGGCGTTGTATTTTTTTGGACAAAAATTATCTGCCTGTTGTTAGGGTTCCCTACCCAAAGGGTAAAAACGGCACCCTATTACTCCACTGTCTGTCCATCTATCAGTCTGTCTGTCTGTCACCAGGCTGTATCTCCATGATAGTTAGACAGTCAAAATTTTCACCGATGATGTACTTCTGCTGCCGCTGTAACAACAAATACTAAAAGAAAACTTTATGAAAACCGTTGGAGCCCTACCTACATATATTATGTACAATATTTGATCGTTTCAAGATATCAGATAATTTGTATCTACAGAATACACAAATGATTTAATATAAAAGAGAGAAAAAGTATGTTCAATAACTATTTGAAATCTTTGACCGATACTTTGCATCTTTGGGGAAAACCCGACCATTCTCTGAGTGAATCCATTCTTGGACAAAGCAAAATGGGACTCCGACTACAGTACTATAGCCGTGAAAACCTCCCAAACGAAGGTCACGCGTCACCTCACAGGATTCAATCCTCGCAGATTTTCTATTCAGATTATTTCACGATTCATTTGCTTGTCCGAATCCGAATCCTTTGACCTATTTACGTCCCGCGGGTTTTTCTGAAAGTTCGGCCATGGAAATAACGCTTTTATGGAGTGTGCTTAGCACTTAGACGTCAGTGTCATACGACTAGACAGCAGAATAAATATTTCGCTTATTCCTTTTGATATAAATATATATATATCTATCTGCACATGTATTCGATAGTTCTGTGCAGACGGGCATAAAAAGTAACATTTAAATATAAATTAGGTATAATACAAAACCATAAATACTAATGTAGTCCTGACTATTTTACCTGTTATGTAAGGTATTCATATCGTATATTTTTGAGCACATTTCTCTTAATAACTCTTCTTTCTGAAACCCTACTGATATGAACTATAACTTAATTTGAGGATGAAATTATTGGCAAAATAACTGCATAAAAGTATTAAATTATATTATAGTTCTAGAGTTATAAAATATTTTACGCTTCGGTTTATAACTCGGCTTAAATTCCTGGGGTCACATTGCAAAAATAAACAAACAGGCACAAAATTAATAAAAAAAATTTGGTCTCTTACTGATGCCTAACACCCCTGTTAGATCTTTTTATATCTTCAAAGTATAGATATTCCAGCTCACAGTTTTGTTGTAGTATAGTTATAATTATCATAAAATACCATAACGTGTTCCTGAAAAATATTACGTTGTGACTTTCGATAAATGTTTTTTTTTTATTTTAAACCATCCTGTATCAGAGAGACTAAAACAAATAAATATTTTTCAAATTGGTAAAGTCGTTCGGAAGTTATGCGCGTACAATACACAGGTAAAAAAAACCTGTAAATAATTTATTTATAATAATAGTTACTATACGCGCAGAGAATAACAAATTAACCCGTAGTGAAATCTCTCCCTTGACATACAAGTATATATAGACGTTCAAAAATACGCTTAAAGTCGTTCTTCGTGACCCAACTGTTACGTACGCAAGTCACGTAACGTCTTGTTATTTGGACACATTGTGACGGGTGATGGGGAATTGAGAGGGTTTCTTGTATTATTGACTTGTGAACGGCAACCTTGCCAGAAGATTGAAGTCCAGTAGTTTTGTAAAAAATTAGAAAACTATTCCGATCGCTTCTAAATGAAGCCTTATCTTAAATTGTAAGTTTTAATTTTTATTAGTTATTTATATTTTTATTTAATATGTATATTGGATAGACGTTGGTTCGAGTTGCAGCCTAGCAGGTCGGTTTGATAATAGTTGAAATCTCCAAGGCGGGCCTTGAAACGAACGCTGTGACGACATGAATCTCAACATGTTTATCGTTACTTTATATTTATAGTACATTACAATGAGTATCTGCTTTAGATTTACGATTTAGATCGTTTGGGGAATAAAATCATTATGCTCTATCGGAAATTCTTAATTTTTTTTATCCCAATTTTCATCTACATCCGTCGTTGCTACTGTGATCTCAAAGTTTTCAGTTCAAAATTCAGTTTGGTTAATAAACAGCTGCGGCCCGTGGTTTCACCCGTGTGGTGATGGATGTTGATGATAATGTGTTATTCCACCACCACATGCACCTACATACTAAATTTCATCCAAATAGGTTGAGCCGTTGCGACGTGATTGTGTAACAAACCTCCATCCATTCAAACATTCGCATTTATAATGTTAGTAAGATGCGTTATCAATATAACTCGTGTGGGTTGGTACCACTGCCGGTCCTGATGGTATGCTGCCTTAAAGTAGTGTGCCAAAATGATATTCCTTGATTTTAATAGCACTGTATCACTGAAGGCTATAATTGTAATAGTACAACACGTAATAGAAAATAATAGTTTTTTTGTGGTAGTGCCACGCTGCAACCCCATAGCCTCGACTGCAACGACCAGAGAAGTACCACACTCCTACATAACACCGATGTGAAGTAACATAGCCTGCTATTGGGTTTCGTTGGTTTGTGGGAGGTTCCGGAGGCCCGATTCCCTCCTTACCCGTTCTCCCACTCCTTCCCCCGTTCTCCCACTCCTTTCCCCTTCCTCTTACAATGCCCGTACGTTTTGATGTTTTCAGTTTATTAAAGTTCTATTAAAGTAAATTTATAATACCTTCAAATACTGAAAAAACAAAACGTACGGGCATAGTAAACAATGTGGTGATTAAATGTAAAAAACAATTACTGAAATCGGAATATGTTAAGAGGTAGAAAAGAGTTATTTCTTTTAGTATGGACAAGTACTAGCTGTGCAATCCTCTTAATGTCCCATGGTTGTTACGACCGCAAAGCACTTCGTCAATTAAGAAGAAATGCATCTGCTCTATGCAGAGGTTACCATTTAACATCAGGTGGGCATCGTGCTTGTATCGTTTCTTAATAACATAAAAAATGTACACAACTTCTTTTAAGCAAAATAAACTGCAGCGTGGGATAAAGATTATATTTTGCTTTAAAGTTTTGTGTGACAACGCACGCTTTACACTCAAGAAAAAGCTATTGCATATCGTTCACCAAACATTATTGCTTGCTACATTGTCCTTCTGGACTTACGCACAGCAGCTATGAGGTCGAATACCTAGCGATACCAAGATGTAGTAATGCAGGAGAGTCTTACCACCTAGTAGTGTTATAGATCATTATAGATTCATGCACAACAACTTTACCATCTAATAAAATGATTCAAAGGCATTATTGGATATGAAACATTCATCCTACAAAAATTACGACCACAAAAAAACTAACATTAAAGTTGAGTATAGCCTACACGAAAAATGCAGTACGAATAACGAATAGAAACTGAAATAAGCTTCTGAAAGCCAATGTTTTTTTCTCTTTTATTCTATAGAGAGTGCGGCTAGGATGCTTCATCAGAGGGTTCTTAATTAAAACCAAACGAAACAATGGAGTTGCCACAGTAAAATCTAGTCGCTTGTTTGGTGCATTTTTACAGATGCAAGCGTCTACGCTAATAGCGGTTCTTGCTCTATGGTCTTTTTCTTTTGATTACATATATAGATAATTGGTGGGTAGTTTTATATTACCTAACTGTTCGCATTCTACGCGTTTACCCAACTGCAGCAAAGCCCCAAAGAAGGGTTTTGTGTTTGACGTGTATGCATGTATGCTATGTATGTGTGTTTCAATGTCCGCTCATAACTAATCAACGGTCATTATATACGTCTTGATACGTGAGAGTCTCATAATCACTTGACTGTGGCGAAGCTCAAAGGGAAAGCGGATTACAAGTAATTTAATGCGCTTGCTAATGATTTTTAAGCTTACAATTTGTTTGATTGTTATATAAATGAGAAATATACCTACAATCAATAGTAACCAACACACTGTTAATCGATTCAAATGGTTTTGATTTTGGCTGCATAATGATGCTAATAGTTAATTAAATTAATATGTACACTACAAAATAGTGTATTTAAGTCTATTTCAGGTGGTTTTCATTTGATAAATTTAATAATAATTTAAAATATCAGTATGCATTACGTTATCGCTGTAAAAACACTGGCATTTTTATCAGATTGAGGAGTACAAAAAACAGTATGGGACATAATCTACCACGCCAACCCAGTGCGAGTTGACGCATATACTTATATACGAGGTCATCCATTGTGTTCGATGATTCAAACAGCCTGAATGTCTTCGACATGGCCTAAAGACTGTTTTTCAAAGACAGAAACCGTAGACTTACGTATTAACGTGGCATCTAAAATACAGAATCACGCAAATGAAAATTTCACTTGTTTTTTAACACGCTCGACTATAGGTAACAGTCGCTTTGATTGCACTACTAGTGTTTCAGCTCCACGAGTTGTTACGTAGCGAAGTGCTTCGCCGAGAGCTTGTTTAATTAACTGTAATTATTGGTTTATATTTAGGTATTGTAATGGCAACATCGGTTGATGGAATGCCATGTGTTCTGGCTTGACTTTGCTTTATAATTATACTAGCTACACCTCATGATTTCACCTGCGTGACATAATGTGTGCTTTTCCGGGATATAATCTATCTCCTTGCGTAATTTCATCGAAATCGGTAAAATTGTTCTAATGTTATGTGAAAAGATCGAATAATAAAGACATCTTTGTTTTGAGCTCCTGTCCTCGTACTAATTCAGCTTTAATTAAGGCTGAATGTGAATTAGAACTTATATTATTATTATTTAAGACCTCACACTGTACAACATTTACAGCAAATAAACTAATTCCAATTTCAATTTCAATACTAGTTAAAAAAGTGTTTACAGGGTACAGGCCCTTCCCAGTTAAGAGTCCTAAAGATTATTTTTATATACGTAATATATGAAATAAAATGTTAAGTACCTACTATGGCATCTTAGTCACAAATGGAAACCTTACACTCTTAGCCCTATATTTTACAAGATAATATATTATGCAGCCAACCAAGGATTTTTTTAAGGAGAAGGACATTTTAAATTTACCCTAATCCAAGCAAAACACACGGTACTCTGTGTAGCTACTTAAAACACGGATTAAATGGATTATGTGCATTTAGCTAACACACGCGCTGTGGGATTGAATAAATAACGTTAGATTTGAATACTTACAGAATACGTTATAACGTTGTTGGCATGCGGCAAACACGGCAGCTGCCTTTAGATGTAAAGTTCAGTAATTATTTATACGAGAAGAAAGTTCCCCTTTGTGACGATACGGATTGTGTGACCAAGTTTCTCAATATTCTGAAGCAATTTATAGGAACTCGGTTCGGTCCTTATAATTTGGCGATATTGATTGTTTAGACGACTATAGAGATGTGCTGGATTAATTTAGCCGGTTAGGCGGAGAGCTAATATAAAACTGATGCAGTAAATCGCCGTTTGTCTTTTTAGTCCAGTTTGAGGCCGTTCAAGTGAAACGCTAAAATTATAGAAACAGATAAATTGAAATATCTTGCAAATATAAAAAATCAAAAATCTATTCGAAATCAAATATATATTTCTTCCTGTGACAAAAGTTGTTATTTTTTGACAGGAAATTTATCAGCCATTCGGAATGAGTTAAAACCACGCTCACGTTGCCTACAGCATGGAATACCCTTACACACAGACAGATGATAGCTGGCGCATAACGCGCACATCAACGAACTGTCATTTTTGACGAACTGCTCAGGGTGATTTCAGTTTGCAGCGTGGTCGTTGTAATTGCAAAATAGCGTACTTGATAACATAATCCATTACGTCACATGGGTCACCCATAGTATTGCAGACAATTTTGTAGAACCGGCGTCTTATATAAAAGTTTTTGTACATCACTTTGCTCTATAGTCTAGTTGTGATATCGCTCATTTGGTGCAACAATGTCGTAATTACACTATTTTAAAAAAAAGTTATATATGTCAAAATGTGCAGAATGACTATTTACATCGGGAGAAACATCGACATAATTTAAATTGAGGAGATTTACCGCGAGCCATCTCGCGGTACGAGTGTCATTGTGAAATTGAGTGAAATGACGTCATTCCTGTTGCTACAACGTCTTGATAGCCAGTTACACGGCGCCCCGCTGAAGTGTGGATGTGGTTGTGTTAAAATCTAATGTACGTACAATGTGCAGAGTACATTGGGAACATAATAGAAACTACATAAAATAAACCTACATTTTAAATAACGCCGATTGTAATAAGGAACTTCATAATGCCATACCTCTAATGCAAATCTTTAATTGGATCCCCTGTAAAATTTCTTAAAGTGTATTTACGTCATTGTTGCACCAAATGAGCGATATAAGGATTTTTTGTGTATTATTTTCACAAGTTGGGTTACATTATCAAAGTTTTTATATATAGCCCATGTCCATCAGGTATAATGTTGGATTCTAACGGTGAAGTAGTTTCGGAACCTATTTAATTCAAACAAACAAACAATTTTTTCCTCATGATAATATTAGTGTAGATAAAGTTTGTTTACATTTTTGACAGTAAAATTCTTCAAGATTGAAGTTGTCAACTTTCAAATCTTGTTATTTTCTGCCACTTCTAAACTGTTTCTGTGATAGTAAAAATAGATTTTACTGGCAGTGTAAAAAAGTTAAATTTAGATTTAGGAAATCTGAAATAATATACATAAAATTGGTCTGAAATAATATAGCTACATTTCCGGGAGATTCTTTTATGGGATTTCAAAAAAAATATATATAATAAAGTATACTTGAATAATGTGTCACTTAATCTTTAGTTTCAATTCTTCTCTGTTCTTCACCTTAGATGATAAATTTAACTTTATCGCCTAAGTTAAAGAAAAGAGAAGATTTATTAGCTCAGGTAGAAAGTTTACTTATTTTCTACAAGTCAGTGAATCCCTTCGTCTAGTTAACACGACAATGTCAATACAAAAGTGAAATAGTATTGACTACTAAATAAGTAAATTTACCTACAGCCTAGTTTGTCAACTTGTGACGAAAGGTCCGCGAAAAGTAGCCGGATGTCCCATCTCTAGTTGTTACTCAACACCGATGAACTATCGATGTGAACTCTTGTGCCAGTGCCGGCGTAAGCTTTTAAGCTGAGAGGAGTTGTTGATGACAAATATAAAGAAAGCTCTTTGTTTTACGAGAAAATTTAAACTTGTAGATTTAACTATGTATTTAATTACAATGACAGTAGAGAAGCGTTATCAACTTTTGATAAAAAAATGCTGCAATTTTTAATTTATTTAAGTAAATCAAACATGCTTTAATTACCATTATAGAACTAATTTTAGTCTTAGCATCGTGCTAGTTTCAGAACATTATGAACCTGGTTTTGGAATATTCGCCTAGGCCTGCCCCTTCCAACGATTTCATTCACTTGAGCCGTATACACCCACTTTGTTAGTCTCATTCGTTAGTTTCATTCATTCTTTCACATGACCAAACTATCTTAACATACCTTTCTCAGTTTGTCACTGCATCTTCGTTCACACCACTACGTGCCCGTATCACACTGCTGCTTGTGCTGTCATTCAGTTTAACTCCAATTGTACTTCAAATTCAAATTCAAATTCGAATTATTTATTTGTGATACACAGGTAAGACAGGATCTTAAAAAAGATTATTGTAGGTACATGCTGTGATCTGCTTTAAGCGTACAAATGTTAAGTTATAAAAACCTAGGAGTAAATAAATATATGGATTAGTAAAATTAAAACATTGTAGAATTTGTAAAGATTAAATTAAATTGGTAAATTGTCATTAAATTAAACGATGTCAATAATATATGGCTAGTTTGTCAATAATTACATCACAGCTTAAAAAATATCTCGCTCTTCAAATATATTTTTTTTTTGTACACAGTAGGTTTTATTATTGTATTCAACCCGACATTGACGGTCAAAATAAATAAATTAGTCATTGTAATTGCAGATAATCTTTCAAAGAATAAAATGTATGGTCAACCAAGTATAGGAAATTTTTTTGTTTAAATTCGTTTATATGTTTCGAATCTTTTATATATTTTGGAACTTTATTGTATATTTTAGGCGCCATAGCAAGGACACTTTTCGCATACAAAGCAGTTTTATAATTAAAGTCATCAATGGAATACAGATGAGTACGATTTCGGGATCTAGTCACAGTTTTGTAAAAGGCAGGATGTTGCTTGACAAAAAGAGCTACCTCGTATATGTACAATGAAGGAAGAGTTAGTATTTTCAAATTTTTAAAGTGAGAAAGACAGCTTTCATTGCTTTTTAAGCCACACATAGCGCGGATGCATCTTTTTTGACATCTAAACACACGGTCCCAATTTGTTGCATTACCCCAAAAAATTATTCCATACCTTAATCTAGAAGCAACATATCCATGGTATGAGATCAGTAATGTGGAAAGACTAACTTTCTTTGATAGCATGTAAAGACTGTATAATGATTGAGAGAGTTTTTTACATACGAACTCTATGTGATTTTGCCATTTTAAATTGTTGTCAATGTGCAGACCAAGAAATTTGGTGGCTTTTGTTGGTTCAACTATCTTTTCATCATATTTAATATCAGTAGTTAGTGTGTGGTTAGTCCTCTGCTTAAATTGCATTATTTTGGTCTTTTCTATGTTTATGTTTAAATTATTGTTTTCCATCCAGTTTATTATTAATTTTAAGCTATTATTAATTATGTTTTCGTCATTGAAAACCACTGTGCAATCATCTGCAAACAATATCATTTGATCGTTGACTGATTTGGGAATATCATTTATGTAGATCAAGAACAGCAATGGTCCCATAATACTACCTTGAGGTACTCCAAAATAAACGGATCTAGGAGTTGATTTGAAATTAGTTTCCTCTTTACTTTTAGTGCAGATTCTATTAATGCTGGTGATCTGCGTTCTGTTGCTTAGATACGATTTCAGCAAATCCAAGGCAATTCCCCTGACACCATAGATTTCAAGTTTCTTAAACAATATTCTATGATCCACGAAATCAAAAGCTTTTGACATATCCATATAAAGAGCGTAGACAGGTTTTCTTGCATCTATTCTAGGATACAACATACTTAAAAACTCATAAATTGCTGATGTAGTAGACATATTTTTGCGTAAACCTTTTTGCTCCTTTGTGAAGATGTCGTTTCTGTCAAAGTATTTATACAGTAAGTACATAATTAAGACAGTATAGGGGCAATGATTTCAGAAACTTGCTTGAGGACTAGTACGCATATGTCATCATAGCCTGTAGTTTTGGTATTTTTTAAATCTTTTATAATATTGTTTATTTCAGATGGATCAGTAGGATTTATGTTAATGGAGTGAAGTGCATTATGGGTGCAAGTCTCCATTCTGAGATTATTAGTTATTTTATTATGTTTAACCGAATCCATAAAGTAATTATTGAATGATTCTGCTATCTCTTGAGGGGCTGTAACTGTGCTTCTCACAGCTCTCATCTCCACTGCATTTATTCTGATCTCATGTTTTTTTCTGCCATACCCAATTTTCACTTCCATACATTAATATCAACAAACTTCAATTACCCTTATGGTTTAATTATTATGTTTTCACCATACCTCGTTAAGTTATTGGTAACTATTACAATGGTAGGCTTACCTGTGCGTGCTACGGGAGGACCCACTACGTGCTACGCCAAATGCTACGCAGCTACGTATTTCCGATAAAAGACTATACCCTGATAACCGGGTCTCGTCTTTTATCGGGTTACCACACCTAGGGTATCATCGTCATTCTAAACAACTTGGCTACGGGATGTCCACTGCTGAACATAGTCCTCCTGTTAGGGTTTCTTTTGGCCAAGCTAAATTGTAACCTCGGAGCATTTGCTCGATACTTCGCTTCATTCATATAGTCCCTTGACAACCTTTAATTGTACGCATTTGAGTTTCCAAAATTCATGTTTTATGGGTGTAGTCTATGGCTGGCCAATGTACTAATAGGTCCTCCCTTAACCCGTCCGCATCAGCGCAAAAAATAACAATAGATTTATGAATGAAACTTAACTCGAATGAGTCTTGCTGATTCGGACAGATTAATTAGAGAAAAAAAACCCGTTCTTTCAATCTATCAACGTCAAGTGATGAGTTGGTTGATTGAAGAAGTTCGGTGTGGCCAGCTTGTAGGGAATTTAACACAATGACGGTAGAATTGGCGATATAAAAAAAGGGGAAAATTTACTTAACTTGGAATCGATAATTAGTTTTCCGAAAATGCATGGGACGACCTCACTTTCTTTACAGAAGTACTCACGGAGTGACTTAGCGGTGTTGGCACGAACTAAAGCTTGTTTCGCCGCATATTCCGTCGCCCAGGTGCTCAGTCACCTTTTTCAAGTCATTCTACCCATGCAGGGACATACTTCGGACTTTTTAATGCTGGATTCTCCGCGTGAATGCGAGTTTTGAATTCGAATATATTGCTCCGACTCTCCCATCTAAGGTAATGTGAATTGCATAAGGGCCACACTGAAGAAGATTTTTCTGGAATGATTGGTATTGTTTTTTCGGGAGATTCGGACCTATAAATAGTTGTAAAACAGCAGGAGCTTTCTTTTCCCTGCCGGGCCTGATCAATAAACATCCCAAGGACGCGATTCTCCGGATTCCGGTGTGTAGTAAGATTTTTTTACGGAATTACTTTTTGGTTTTGTTTGCGGGCTTGGAAAAGCGTCAGCCCCGGTCTCTCCCTACTCTTGGAATCGCCACCTTTACGTACCAGTAAGTACCTGCTAGTATGAAAGCTGAAAAGTTTGTATACATTGTTTTTCTTTATCCAAATTTGGTCCTTAGTTTCGTGTTATTTTCAGGCCTTTTCGTTCAACCCAAGCGGGTTTCCCATTTTGGAAACCCACTTGATAAACAAGTTTACACGTCATCTCCTTGACGTGGACTCGTGGTTCAGAGGTGTGCCACGTGCCGAGCCGGCCCAGCCGACTACAAACACTGTGCTGAGCTGTGACAGCTCTCCCGGATTCGGACGGACGTCTCGCCCGGCCCAGCTCTAGTCAAGTGTTCCCAGCAAAAAGCCACGTGGGATCAGTCTGCCAATCAGCTCCTGGTCTGCAGGTTACGGGAACCTCTCAGCACCCAATGTTCCGGTATTTATAGTGTTTGAATTCTAAAATAAAAAAAAAAAATACCCAATAACTGTCCAACCCGGGGATTGAACCCAGGTCGTCAAGGTTCCAAAACGGCACTTCCACCACTACACCAATTCCAAGCGAGCGAAGCCGCTGGCGCGTCAGCGTAGTATCTTATATTGTAAGTATATATAAAAATGTTGTTTATAATGAGTTGAGACAATATGACATTTTAAATTGGCCTAATAGACCTAAGTGGCGTGCAATTGGAGAGGCCTATGGCCAGCAGTGGACTGCTACGGGCTGATGATGACATTTTGAATTTGTTTAGCGCTAGACGTACCATCCACTAGCCACGCCCCGTGGTTTCACCCGCGTATGTATATATATATGATAATGATGGCTATTAATCTACCCAATGTGTCCAATAATCCAGAAGCAATCTACCTACCAAATTAAACTAACGGCCGGTCCCAATAATCTATCTATCGTCGGTTTACCTTACTAGAGATAGATATTTGACACTATTTGTATGGACGTTATGTCAAATTGCTATCGGTAGTAAGGTAAACCGTGGATAGATAGATTATTGGGACGTGCCTTAAAACCCATTCAGCCGTTTTTCCTGATTTAGTAATAAATCCAATCCAAACTTTCATATCCCATTAATTTTATAAACGCAAAAGTTTGTGAGTATGGATGTATAGATGTATGGATGTATAGATGTATGGATGTATGGATGTATGGATGTATGGATGTATGGATGTATGGATGTATGGATGTATGCATGTATGGATGTATGGATGTATGGATGTATGGATGTATGTTACTCTTTCACGATCAAACGGCGGTGCCAATTTTTATGAAATTTGGAATGAAGGTAGATGAGACGCTGAATTAACACATGATACTTTTTAAAACCATCATCATCATCATCTTTCACCACGCGGGTGATAAAGCGTAATATTCTTATTACGCACAGTATAGACAAAATAACAAGACCTCGGCCTACGTCAAGGTCGTAACTGTCTTCAGACAGTTCTGTCAAAGTTTGTGTCAGTTCCTGATAGCTTAGTCAAAAGCACGCTATCCATTTGACAGCTCGATACACTAGACGTGCTCAGCGACCGTCAAGGGTGATGTGTGAAATGTAACACAAATACCGTTAAGGGTGATGAAATGTAATGACAGTTTTTTCCATAGGGATTAATTTTGTATGTGTATGGATTTTATTAGTTGTGTTTACTGATTGATTTACTAAGTACTTAAATTTACTCATATAATCATGTAAATATTTTATGACATTTTAGTGTAAAGGTAGATATGGCTTTGGAGATAATAATAAGCTACTCGAAATACTAATCGTGACGACGTCGCGGGCACTAGGTAGTAACAAAACATAAATACTTTTTTAAACCAAACATTCAAACCGACTTCCATTCTATTATACCTAATATAAAAAAAAAAACTAAGAGTCAAATCTTTATAAAATTTTAATGGGGCTACAGGAGCAGCACCAGATTTTCGAAAAAGTTTCGTCTAAGTAGGTTAAAGTTATGAGGTTACATTTAAAAAAATATACAGACGTATTGGGACTCCTCCTTTTACTGAAGTCAGTTGAAAATGCGTAGTTATCTTAACAAATCTTATGAACAATGACAAACACAAATATGTTTTGTAAAGATTGGATAGACAATTATCTCGGAAGGTTTTGAAGGTTACGCGGAAATATTAATATATAATAGAAGCATTTCCCTTTTCTATTATGATAATCGTTACTCATTAAAACACGATCTAAGGGATATTGGAGGCAAGTATATTTTTGGCTAGATCGCTCTTAGACAGCTTAAAAATGGAAAAGCCCCTGGAGAGGATGGCGTAACAACAGAGCTACTAAAAGCAGGAGGTAAACCCCTACTGAGGGAGCTCCAGAAGCTTTTTAACGCTGTCCTGTTCGAAGGGAGAACTCCAGAGGCGTGGAGTAGGAGTGTGGTCGTCCTGTTCTTCAAAAAAGGAGATAAGACCCTGCTGAAGAACTATCGACCCATATCCCTTCTAAGCCACGTCTATAAGCTGTTTTCAAGAGTGATCACGAACCGTCTTGCGCGTAGACTCGACGAATTCCAACCACCGGAACAGTCTGGGTTTCGGAGCGGATACGGCACCATAGACCACATTCACACAGTGCGGCAGATTATACAGAAGACCGAAGAGTATAATCAGCCCCTGTGTCTAGCATTCGTGGACTATGAGAAGGCCTTTGACTCGGTTGAAATCTGGTCTGTTCTGGAGTCCCTGCAGCGTTGCCAGATAGATTGGCGATACATCCAAGTGATGAGATGTCTTTACGAAACCGCCACCATGTCCGTCCAAGTAGAGAATCAGCAAACAAGTCCCATACCGTTGCATCGAGGAGTGAGACAAGGGGACGTTATTTCCCCGAAATTGTTTTCAAATGCAATGGAGGATATGTTCAAGATGCTGAACTGGAAAGGACGTGGCATTAATATCAACGGCGAACACATCTCTCACTTGCGATTTGCTGACGATATCGTCATCGTGGCAGAGACGCTGCAGGACCTGCAACAGATGCTGAATGACCTGGCTGACTCTTCTATACGCATCGGCCTACGGATGAACTTGGACAAAACCAAGGTCATGTTCAACGAACATGTTCTACCGGAACCGATTGCGATACACGGCGCCGTTCTCGAAGGTGTTCAAAAATATGTGTACCTCGGGCAGACATTGCAGTTGGGAAAAAACAACTTTGAGAACGAGGTGAATAGAAGAATTCGGCTGGGCTGGGCAGCGTTTGGGAAACTACGTCGAGTCCTTACTTCGCCGATTCCACAGTGCCTGAAGACGAAAGTCTTCAATCAGTGCGTCCTACCCGTCATGACATACGGAGCCGAAACGTGGACACTGACGGCTCGAATGGTCCACAAGCTCAAAGTCGCTCAGCGGGCTATGGAAAGGGCTATGCTCGGTGTTTCTCTGAGGGATCGCATCAGAAATGAAGTGATCCGTCAGAGAACCAAGGTCATCGACATAGCCCACCGGATCAACAAGCTGAAGTGGCAGTGGGCTGGCCATATTAGCCGTAGAACCGACAACCGTTGGGGTAAACGAGTTCTAGAGTGGAGACCGCGTCTCGGCAAACGTAGTGTAGGACGTCCTGAGGCACGGTGGAGTGACGATCTGCGCAAGACGGCTGGCAAAAACTGGATGCGAGAAGCCCAAGATAGACCTAAGTGGCGTGCAATTGGAGAGGCCTATGTCCAGCAGTGGACTGCTACAGGCTGTTGATGATGATATTATTGGCATTTCTTTGAGTTGTCTGAAAAGTTTTATTTAAATACGAGTAGTGTAGCTTATTGTTATGATGATGTTATAATTATAAAATATATCTGTATTCATAAAATATTCTTTATTTGAGTAAGAAAGGTCTAACCTTTGCAAGGTTACCTACAACGGCTACAGCAGCAATAAATAATTTTGCGAGTCATGTATAATCTGTAGTGATTTAACTTTCAAATAGCAAAAGGCGTTGTCGCTTCGCATGTGCCATTGAAATGAAACTCGTTTACGGCTGACTCTTCACTAATCTATCTGAGAACATCCGACACTATCAAACAAGGATATTGTTTTTTTTTTCTTAAAAATTGACTAAAGGTATACTAAACTAAACTAACTTAAAAGCAAAAAAAACATAAAATCTTGTAATAGGAGTTAGAACATTTTATACTCATCCTATTTATCTGAATTAGCCGTAAACCTAAATATGCCTACCAATAGAAATAAACGAGTATAAATAAAAGACACTTCATTATATGGATTGAGTTGTTTATTTCCTTTGTCCTTGGTTTGAATTATCGCATTGTTATTGGTGTCGGAGTCCTTGATATTTATCGTTCATTGATTGATTAGGGTTGTACAAATATCGTGTAAACAAAGTTGTGATAAATTACGCTTTCTTATTGATATTTCGCCTTTGACATTACGTTTTTCATGAAATTAAAATTAACTTTGGTCTTCGAGAGCAATGTATTATTTAATTTGACTAAAACATGTAAATTTTGGAGTTATAAGACTATTTTGTGCCATTTAAATTAGGCATATAACTAATTAAAACTAACCATATAATTTTTACATACCATCAAGGTGGAATTGTGGAGGAGAACCACACTTATAATGGTACTAGCTTTTTAAGATTACTTTATAATCGTGCAAATACAGACATTTGATTAGATTATTTTTAGGAATCATTCACGTTTGCAAGTCCCCTTTGTTCAGCGAGTACGTAGTGCCATTTTTTGTTCTTTCATAGACTAGGGTTTTATTACAATCTCATTCAGATTCAGCCTTACATAAATTTAAGTTAAACAATGATGATTTCTTAGGGTTTGGCGATTCTTATACATTGAAATTAATTGTCTTTTAACTGATTACATCGCGTATAATTTTATATCATTTTATTCCGACGTTTGATTTGTTCACTGAAAAGTGTTCGAAACGTCGGGATAAAATAATTGTATTTTGTAGTGTACCTTTAACATTGTGAACATTTTGCTCCGATAGCAATTAACGCTGTGAACATTAGAACAAAGAAAATCTATTAGGACCAGTGAGTTATTTAAAGTATTTAAAGGTTCCGCTCTTATAACATTTTACATAATGGTCGTTATTGTGAAAATCGTTTGGAAAATAATCTGTATCAGAATTCTATACTTTCTTGATAACAATTTTTTCAATAATTAAACTGTAATGAAGAAAATAATTAAAGTGAAATTTTAACAAGTTACCTATTATCTGACGACATACGTGAAGATCTTCTTAGTTTTAAACTCATTAATAACTAATGCCTAACTAAAAGAACAAATTCAGGTAGTTTGTAGCAAAGGTTACGAGCGGCCGGCTTCGAAAATTTTAACGTAATGAACAAAAGATCGCCATATATCTAAACTGTATATAGATAGAAGCCTTCCCTAAATTTATGGAAATTACAGCTGTTAGCGTCATCAGCAGCCTAATATCGGGTTGTGTACAAAGATAAGCCACAAACGCACATGAATAACCTTCATTTACCTAACAGCCATCGTATATTGAACTGAAAACAAACTGATAATGCTATATTTATGGCATAGTAATCGTACATAGATTAAATATCCCCAAAATGTCAAACTACGTTATTTAGCTAGTGGATATGTTTATTTTAACTGATAAACGTAATAGGTTTAAGAAATAACTTAAAAATGATAAGATTAAAAATTAAGATGCTAGAAGTAAAATCTCGGTAGCTTTGGCTAGTTTTGCTGGATCATATGGTGCGGCTAGCTCAAAGGGGTTTAAATCCATTCTGACGCCGTCGATTCTTGCAATATAACGTAAAGAAGTTAAAATTTAATTTTAGGAAAGATGAGCTCAGTGTAGGTATATCATATTTAGTTACTCACAGTGATATCATAATATGTATTGCGAGTTGCAGCTTAAAGTTCTGCGTGGCGTCGCATATTCTATGAGCATTATGTGACGATTTAGATTAAATAAAAACGTTTTTATGTGTTACTTTGAAACCGCAATGAAAATACCGAACATGAAGTACACAAATTTGTTGATAATCATTTGCCATATAGTACACTTAGGTGTATACTTCTACGTAAGAAATAAAAATATAATCCTCATATGTACCCACTGCTGGGTCTTGAGCGTTTTCAATCCACCATATGGCCTAGTGAAGCTTGGCTAGTGTGGCACAAACTACGCAGGGTTGAGCACTAGTAGTGCCCAACTTTACAACATTCAAGTTTTCAGGCTGCACAAATGTCTCTAATATAACCTAACGACTGTTGCTCTAAGACAAACAAGCCGGGTCGGTGGTTTGCCATGACTTGTGAATTAAGGAGTAGCTTAGGTTATAATGTCATGGGTTATCCATCTAAGTTAAGACCGCAGCAAGGATTGCTTAAGATTGTTGATCAGTTGAGAACGACAAAGCAAACTCCACAGCGAGCATTTTCCCACTTATACTTAGGTACTACGAATAATTTATGTTATAAAAAGTTAAATTAAATGTTATAAAAATAAATCCTCTTCATGAACTAATTAATATGCAATCAATAGGGCTCTACTGCTGGAACAAGGGCTGCTTTCTTATGGCCAAAACTTTACGTCATATTGCAATAGACCATGGAAGCTCTGACGTCACCAAATGACGGTTTGGGTGAAAATAAATATGATTTTATATTATTACGGGCTTATATTGATGTGAAAAATAAATGAAATGCCGTATTGTTTTGGCTCCGGGTGCAACCATGTCTCAAGCATACTATATCATAAGGGTCTCAAGAAGAGAAAACAGTAGGTTTTTCTTCTTCTTTCGTTGTTTCACCTTTCACACACTAAACTTAAACACAGAAGTTTCCTCTCATGAGGTAACCAATCCATGAAGCCAAGTGGTAACCGCGGAAAAGGTTGTTTAAACTGAACCTATCTAAGCTATTCATCATCATCATCATCTCAGCCGTAGGACGTCCACTGCTGAACATAAGCCTCCCCCATGATTTTCCAAAAGGACCGGTTGGAAGCGGTCTGCCTCTCTATAGCTCGTTGTGCGACTTTGAGCTTATCTATGAGGCCCATAGTAAGAAACCACGTTTCAGTGCCATAAGTCATCACTGGTAACACACATTGGTCGAAGACTCTTGTCTTGAGGCACTGAGGTATTTTTGACGAGAAGACTTCGCGAAGTTTCCGGAACGCTGCCCAGCCGAGTTGGATTCGACGATTGACCTTTTTCTCGAAGTTGGACCTGCCTAGTTTGACTATCTGTCCCAGGTAGATGTACTCGTCAACAACTTCGAGAACTAAGTTCCCAACTGATATTGGGGTAGGTACAACATGGGCATTAGACATAATTTTCGTCTTAGCCATGTTCATCTTAAGACCTACCCGTTGGAAAACTCGATGGAGGCCTTCGAGCATTGTACTGAGGTCTTCCATGGATTCTGCCATGACTACAATATCGTCGGCAAATCGAAGGTGAGTGATGTATTCGCCGTTAATATTGATGCCAAGTCCTTGCCATTCCAGAAGCTTGAAGGCGTCTTCCAATGTAGCGGTGAACAGTTTCGGAGATATAACGTCTCCTTGTCTCACGCCTCTTTGCAATGAAATTGCCTTCGAACTCTGCTCCTGTACTCGGACTGACATGTAGGCGTTTTTGTACAAACACTTCAGCACTTCAATATACCGATAGTCAATACGGAACCGCTGGAGAGACTCAAGCACTGCCCACGTCTCGATCGAATCTAAGGCTTTCTCATAGTCCACAAACGCTAAAAAAAGAGGCAAGTTATACTCTTCGGTCTTCTGTATAACTTGCCGTAGCGTGTGGATGTGGTCTATGGTACTATAGCCTTTTCGGAAACCGGCTTGTTCCGGAGGCTGGAATTCATCAAACCTGCGACTGAGACGGTTCGTTATGACCTTCGAAAACAGCTTATAAACATGGCTCAAAAGCGAGATGGGTCTGTAATTTTTAAGTAAAGTGTTGTCACCTTTCTTGAAGAACAGCACCACCACGCTTTTGTTCCTTGCTTCTGGCGTTGAACCTTCGAGTAAGACGGTATTAAAGAGCTTCTGAAGGACTTTAAGTACCGGTGTTCCACCCGCTTTCAGAAGTTCAGATGTGATACCGTCATCACCAGGCGCCTTGTTGTTCTTAAGCTGTTTCAAGGCCATTCTAATCTCGTACAGGCTGATGTCCGGGATATCTTCGGTAAAATGTCGGGTCAGCTTGGCTCTTGGGTCTGAGCTATTACGAACGAGTAAAACTCCAAAAACAAGCGCTTTAATTAAGGCTGTAGACTGTAGCAATAAATTATATCGACCTCGAAAGGCTAATTATATAACATATTACATTATCTCATTATCAGTTTCAGAGTAAGTGTGCAACTGATTTTTTAAAGTTAACTATCTCCAATGACCTAATGTCACTGGTTTATATAGTTGAACTGGAATATTCAACTTAAAAGGTGGGGAGTCTTTTAGATCTGCTTGGGTGCGAACAGAGTCTTTTAAATTGGGCTATGTAATGTACCGTAAAATAGAATTTCCCTGAGTAGGCATGTTATCGATGAAAGGTGAAATACGTATTTCACGAGATTCAATAATGGAGGAGCTGTTAGAGAATTTCGTGAAATTATTTTTTGATTCTCCTACAATGATGTATAATTATTTATTAATTAGTTGTCAGTAGATGTGATGTGCGATATTTTATATCGTAACGTAATGTACATCTTATTAGTTTAAAATAACAATTTCTGAGACAACCTTCTGTAAAATTTAAATTATTATCAAACAAGAAAACAAATTAAAAGTGCAATAACCCATCTACGAAAGTAATCAGCATCCATTTAAAATCTGCGGTTTGAGCCAACTCGCGTGACACTCGCACCGTCAAGGCGATTACTGACGTTTCATTTATCAAAATCAGTTAAGCCGTATTTTATTTCCGGGCGCTACCGGTCCGGTCCAACGCTTAACTTTTTTGAAGTGAACATTCTTTAGACACGTTGGGCCCATTTTGGGTGAACAAGAATCAAGGAACTGGCGTCATCGTCACCGTCGCTGAATAGTTTGTCATAGATAATGTAATATTGAAGTAAAATCATCTTTAGGCGCGATAATGTACCTATTGTTGTTGATTGTGCATCTTAAAAATAATACGAATAGTTTTTACTTCTATCGGCAGTCCCCAATGATTTATTTTGTTTTGCGATACTTTTCATTTTTTATTTATTCATGCACAAATCATAATACATAAATACATACTTACATACAGGTCAAACACAAAATCATTCCATTGGGCTTCTCCGCAATTGGGTAAAAACATGGGTTTTCTTGAATACTCCGGTATCTCGGGAGGACTCCCGCCTGGCCTGTTTGCATTATTTATTGTTTCACTCAAGAGCTTGCAGCATGAAAATGAAAAAAATTCTACTCGCATGTAATACGGTGCTTACGAAGGAACAAAAACAAAGTTGAACTAACATGTTTCTTCATATAATTTTTATGACGTTCGTCTGTTTTACAACCATCCAATACTTGTTAAAGCTACCGAACCGCACAATTTTTTATGTCATTTAGTTAACAAGCACGAGGCCCATCTGGTGTTAAGCGGTACCCTCTGCATATCATAAGATCGCTATCTAAAATATAAGTTACAAACCTCCATCTATCCAAACATTCGCATTTATAATTATTAGTAAGACTAGCTGCGCCCCGCTGTTACACCGGCGTGATGATGATTATGATGAAATCATATAAGTTCCATTATATTAATCCAGTGCCTTATCCACCTCCTTAAGAAACTTTATTAAAACAAGTCCAGCCGTTTGATCGTGAAGAAGCAACAAACATACAAACACACTTGCTCAGAAATGTTCATTTTGATAATATTAGTGTGACGTGTGTATCTCTGTCTGCCTGTCTGTTACACGATGTTCCATGGTAAGAAAACGGCTAAACTGATAATCAGCCACTGTCCGCAAGAGTAGCCACCATACTCAGAAATACGCTAACATCATGCGGGCTTTCTCTTTCTTCGAGGTTTCGAGATCTCTTTTTTTGAGGTACAACTTCGCTAAAACATTTTTACACGAAAAAAACCTCTTGTTTTTTCAGAAGGAAAAGAAACAAATCTGCCTTTTTTTTAAGATAAACGTATCGTATTCTGCATATACAATGTGTCCCAAAATGCAACGATAAGCCAACACCGGAGGATAGACCTGCCCCGGACTAATCGGGAAAAAAAAAATATATCCCAATTATATTTTAAGTTATAATAAAAAAATGAAATTCTTCAGAAATTGAGACCGTTTATGATATTTTTCACTACCATGACCACAATTTTTTCAATATTTGTTTCTTTTTTTTTATAGGCAACCTGAATAGCACTACTATCTACCACAATTCTTAAAAAATCCAGAATAACTCTTGTTTTATCACGAAAATTAATGAAACTTATTTTATTCCCTAAATTTTTTGAAGTCTTTTACTTTTAACCAACTTTAACTTATCGTGGTGTAAAAAAAAAGTATGAACAACTACTAACCAACATTCCAAAATGGTATAATACTCTAAGAAAACCAGTTATAAAAAATATGGGCCTATTATTTCTAAACAGGGGGCCAAATGATGGTCGGGTGTAATAAAAGTATTAGCTCTTGAAAAATGTTTAATATTTCAAAACAAATGGTACAAACAGTTTCACGTGTAATTTATTAACTTATTAACATTATAGCAAATGTTCAAACTGTTTGCCACCAGCATTAATACATGCACGACATCGCCTTAAAAATGATCGTTTTATTTGTCTTGCATATCTTCAGCTATTAATGTAATCATAATGTGTTTTTTATCTCTAGATATATTTCTGGTAATAACATATTTCATTGCCCAAAATTCATATAAGTTAAATGTTGTTAACTCGGTAATCAATAGTTGCATATGTTTCGTACCTTGTAAGTTACTTTGGAAGATTTTATTTAATTAAGTTTTTTATTCTCCTCGATTACATGAAGCACAATAACGTGTCCATACTGTGCGTACTTTATACAATCGAGGTATCGCGATTTAATCGTAATGGTTTAAGCCTCGTTCATATGCAGATTAATCTGCATATGAACTGAAATGAATTTTTTTTTTATAATATCTACTTGTTTATGGTTTAATGTTTTCAAATTCTTCGTAGAAGGTTCTTACATTTAAAAAAAGGTGGGGGGCTATGACGGGGCCGAAAGCCGAGCCTACTACGGAAATGAAGCCGCTGGCAGTCGATAGTAAAAAATAAAAGTTAGTAGATATAATTATGATCTTAATGTTGTGAAATCAAAAAAACTCATTTGAGAAGTTTCACGTAAAGTAATTACCAGTAATAATAAAGTTTCGAGATTTTTAATAAAAAGCATGAAAATGTCTTAACAGCCAATATGACACAAAATTTCATAAATAAATAAACGTAAAAAAGGCATAAAAGTCTTAACGGTAAAGACGTCATACAAATGTGTTAACGGTCCACATGGAAAGCACCAGCTTTAAAATTAAAATAGAACCATCAAAATCGGTTCACCCAGTCGAAAGTTCGATACAATCGAAATAGAAATATATTAAAAAAGAAAGAGGAAAAACCTCCTCCTTTTTTAACGTTGGGTAAAAAGTGTTCGTATTGGATACTTAAAAACAATTATTGTAAAACGTGTCGCGTGTTTTTTTCGAATAGACTATGACTTATTTGTGCCACAATTTATAACTTTATAAGTTATAGCAATAGCCATATTCAATTATTTTACCTCAACGATTACGATAAAATTACGAAGCTATATATATTATCGTATACAAGTAAATTCAAGTTGGTTTAATCTAAGTGTTACGCAATATCTCACCAGGTACTTGGAACAGTTGCATACCATTAAAAAAAGAAAGGTTCCAGACAAAATCATTATGGTCCTTATCTTTAAATTGTCCATGAAGATTTTTAGAGGTTTCTACAGGAATACGCTAAAATGCTTCGGTTATTGTCCGACAAGTAAAATTTAATTTTTTCGCTACGATAATTAATAACATTGGAGAGGGAAACCTTTTGCGCTTTTACCTTTTATACTCGTAGTACGAGTATAAAAGTATAAACTACTGTAATAATCGGCAAACGGTATGCATGGTTGCCACAATGCTGACAACATTGCCACGGTTTTTAGTTTTTTTATGCGATAACATCCTCAAGGTCTTCAGGTCACAAACCAGACAGAGCCTGTTTTATGCTAACCTAATGACTTATTACATATACACAACCAGATACAGGTCAAACAGACATGTCCATGCACATACATAACCGGTGATCGAACCCAGGACCAGCAGCTTAGAAGTGCTCCCAACTGCGACAAAATAATGGTAATAAATAATGGTACAGATTTAAATTATGTTTTCATTTTAACGTAATTTGCTAGACGTATTTATTATTATACTAGACTTACTTATTATATTTCACTGAGGTTTGAAAAATAATTGAGCACATAGACGTTTTGTAGTTTCTTGGAAATATATTTCAAAGGGTATAATAACGGCGCTTTTATTCATTGTTATTATAGGAACCTTAAATTGCCCCTGATCTACTGACCTGACCTGATTCTGACCGCCTACGTTCACATTTTAACGCTTAGCTCAAATTCTTTAATTTCTTTTTTATATAACGACCCAATATCTCGATTAATCAATATAAGATTATAGTAAACAATATTATTTCTAGTAAATTTCTTGTCAGCAGTAAAGAAGTACTGTACAGTACTATACTTTATGTTTTATTAGCTTCGATAAAACGGAAAAATCGGGTAAATGTTTTAATTAAGGTACAAATAAGCCAGGCCATATTACAAGAAACTTTTAGAACCTGTTTTTTTGTTACTTTGCTCAGTATTTTGGCTACTTCCACAAACATGATAGGATATTTATTATATTTTCTGTATGAGTAATTTATTGTAGCGCACTGACTAGGTGATGTACTCGGGTCTACCAATGAGGCAACGCTTACGATTGTCGTACAGAATTCACTTTTATCGCCGGCAATAACTCGATTTAGTATTCCCGCGTCTCAATGCCGATTCAGTAAAGTTTTGCATGCATCAACGCGTTAGTCTCGCTGTTGGTAGCTTAGCGCATGTGCCACCTACTGGTCTAGCTTTTTTATTTTTTACAATTTGACGCAATGTTTGCTTCAATGATTTTTGACACTAACTCCAAGGCCCACAGCAAGCTCAGCTGTAGAGAGAGTTGGATCCGCTTCCACTATCGCTTTTAATTCATAATTTCGGCAATGGTTACCGGCTGACCGCGAGTCTCGTTCCTAAATTCAAAACTTCTAGATTATTTACTCTTTTCCTTAAATAAAAGGGATACTGTTCCATATAATGAGTATTTAAAGGACAAGTTCTTTTAATTTCAATTAATAAACAAAAATGTCATTAACAGAAGTTTATACTGGTAGGTTCCGAACCTAAAATACTACGCTGTATATATTATTCGGTTTTAATGGTTTATGTTTATTTCCTATTTGTTTAGGTTAGATTAAATAATGGTTAACTTTAAAACGTATATTTTAGTAGATTAGTATACATGGATTATTATAATACTAGCTGCTTTTCACGGTTTTACCCGTGTGGTGACGGATGATGATGATAAGACAAATACTATGTGTTATTCCAGAACCTTAAATACCTTAATATCAAATTTTATCTAAATACGTTTCAATATACATTTGTCCAATCGTTCGGGCTTGATTAACAAATATCCATCCAGGATGGATGGATATTTGTATTCATATTGCATCATGAACTTTTGCATTCATATAAGTGTGGTATGAATACTAACGACTAAACGTTGTTGGTGTTAGGAGTCACAAGTCTTCAAGACGTAATGCTTCTGGTCCAGCCTGAGACTATCATCAGAGGGGGCACCGCTGCTCTCATCTGTGCGAGGGACATGCAAGGCGCCCCTCTCTACTCCGTCAAGTGGTATCGTGGAAACCATGAGTTCTACAGATATACTCCTAATGAAGAGCCAGATACACGGGTCTTCTGGCTACCAGGAATCTTCGTTGATGTAAGTATTTATTATAAACATGTATTAGACATAACCACTAGTATCGGCCCGTGACTTTGTTTGCGTGGAATGATGTTATTGTGATCCCTCGGGAACCACTGGGTTGAATCGGGCTAAAAAGTAGACTACGGTGCCGATTCTAAGGAATTCTCTAAACTAAAAATCACTAAATTATATCAGAATCAGAACATTGTATTAAAATAACTGACACACATGACTTATGTTAGGTGTTATTGCATAGTAATTATCAGTTTACCCTCATCGAGTTTTCAGCAATCTTGGTACCTAAACAAAGGCAAAATAGTAAAAGTAATAGTAGTAAAGTTTCACATTTAATTCGTAAATGCTACACATAATTGAAGTAAGCATAACACATGAATAGAACATAAAATTAATTACATAGAAATAATCATAAAATAAGAGGCAGAAAATATCAATGTTATTACTACAATTTAGGGTTATCTATTTAATAGAAATTGAAATCAATATGAAAATGTCATTATATAAGATCAATATTGTCAACTGACTTATCCCTATCCACTTATTTAAAATTATAGAATACTTTTATTAACAGCTACCGTTTTAGTTTTGTCCTTAAATGTTCATATATGTTATATCAGTTATAATAATTGACAAAGAATTATACATTCGAACAACACTAATAGGCGCTCCTTATGCATACATTGACAGCAGGTAAACACAAATTCTGTAGCAGTTCTTATTATGTTTAGGCTAATATCTGAATTGGTATAACATTTTCGATTGACAGCACTAAGATAAGACATTTATACGAGTAATTTATTGATTCAGACATTACTTTGGGGAAAACCATTATCAAAAACGATATTTAAAGAAATATTTAGAAAACACGTGTCAGATCGTTTTTGCTTGATTGGGTTGTTTTGTGTGTTGCTTATTCTGTATACTTCCTACTGCATTTTATACGGGAGGGCGGATGGTGCACACCGCAACTCTGCCATAAGCATTTTCTTCCAGCGTAAGTGTCACTCAATATTTATTTTAATATCGTTTTAAATATTTCTCTCCAATTGTGGATATATTTTAGACAGATTAGTCTTCATGTAACTTGTTGCTTGCTAAACTAACGTAAAAATACCCATAATTGAATAGAATAATAATATTTTAAGAAATGTCATGCTAAGTGTTACATCGAATTGGATTTCAGTAGTAATAGAGATACAGATTACCATACTTAAATTTTAGTTTGCTAGTTTAGTTTACTTTTTTAAAGAAGTGAATCGCCACTTAAAAATTAACTTGCTGACCCGGCGAACTTCGTACCCCCTAACAGACAATGAATGTCGTGTAACAGATTAGCTGAATTCAATTTATAATTATTCTATGAAAGGAAAACAATGAATACAAAATGAATATACGAGTGTAAGCGTTACTATTAAATAAGGCGATTTTTAAATTCGAACAATCAAATATGTAACAAAAGTTCAAAAATCATTCCAATTTGTATAACAAATACATTAGATAGAGTCTCAATTACATGGCACAGTGCATTTGATCGAGTCGATTTACATTCCAGTAACTGGAATCACCTGCCGTTACACTGGACTTGATCGAATGCTGCTATTTAAATGAGGAGCTTCATTACACTACGAAGGTTATCAGACAGGGTTATAAAGAAGGCCGGAATAGAAAAGCATTTCTTAGTATATTGACCAATTCGAATTATAATTGAAAGTATTATTCAATGAAGTAATAAATATAAATAGTTGTAAGAGCAATAGAACTCTTTGTGAACGAGTTCAACCAGGGAAATAATGCCACCATACCTACTTCTAGCGCAAAGCAGTTATATTCCCATTACTGTGTTCTGGATTTATGGGTATATGGTTGCCGGTGATAACAGGCACATGAGAATAAGCTTTTAGCTGTATCAGGAACCAGACAGAACATAGATAGAACATCTACTTTTATCCTGGTTAAAGACAACTTATTATCAGTATAGGTTGATGATTGCAGTGCAACTCGTTACTTGTACTGAAATGAATGCTTATGTTATAGGCAGAGGTTATGGCTTAACACCAGGTAGGTCATAAAAAAAATGTACGCCCACGATACACGTCGACACTAAAACAAAATATTTTTATTACATATCATCGAAATCTTAGTTGGTCAACTCCAATATAAGTAACGGAGTACATATTATTGCAAATCACAGCACGATTTGACAAAATCACGCGTAAGTACCTCCGATTTCCTGTATTTTTTTTTAATTTATAAAAAAACATGTAGGTTTGTTATTCAATTGCACCATACAGGCTATACGGATTTGTATGAAACTAGCTGCTCTCCGCGGTTTCACCCGCGCGGTGATGGATGGTGATGATAATGAATCTTTTATAGCCTATGTTACTCAGGGTGAATGTAGCTTTCCAATATAATTTTTGTTTATAGGAAAGGTTACTTTGAATGAGTTATACGTTTTTACTCCTTATATCACGGGAAATATGGAGATACACATCACATCACACGCGAATAATAAAATTTATGCTCGTAAAAAAGTAGACTGGCCGGTTGACGCAGTAAGCAACGATCCTGTTTTCTAAGCCTCTAGTCCCGGGTTCGATCTCCAGACAAGTTAAATCATCATCATCATCTCAGCCGTAGGACGTCCACTGCTGAACATAGGTCTCCCCCATGATTTTCCAAAAGGACCGGTTGGAAGCGGCCTGCATCCAACGTCGTCCTGCGACCTTCCTCAGGTCGTCTGTCCACCGTGTCGGTGGACGACCTACGCTGCGCTTGCCGGTCCGTGGTCTCCACTCCAGAACCTTTCGGCCTCATCGGCCTATCTCTCGGCCTCATCTGTTCTGCGTGCTATGTGCCCTGCCCACTGCCACTTCAATTGGCTAATCTTCTGAGCTATGTCGGTGACTTTCGTTCTTTTGCGGATCTTCTCATTTCTGATTCGATTACGTAGAGAAACCCCGAGCATAGCCCTCTCCATAGCTCGTTGTGCGACTTTGAGCTTATCTATGAGGTCCATAGTAAGAGACCACGTTTCAGTGCCATAAGTAAGTCATCACTGGTAACACACATTGGTCGAAGACCTTGTCTTGAGGCACTGAGGTATTTTAGACGAGAAGACTTCGCGAAATTTCCGAAACGCTGCCCAGCCGAGTTGGATTCGACGATTGACCTCTTTCTCGAATTTGGATAGTTTGACTAGTTTGACTGTCTGTCAGGTAGATGTATTCGTCAACAACTTCGAGAACTGAGTTCCTAACTGATATTGGGGTAGGTACAACATGGGCATTAGACTTAATTTTCGTCTTATCCATGTTCATATTAAGACCTACCCGTTGGGAAGCTACTAAATCCTGAGGCACGGTGGAGTGACGATCTGCGCAAGACGGCTGGCAAAAACTGAATGCGAGAAGCCCAAGATAGACCTAAGTGGCATGCAATTGGAGAGGCCTATGTCCAGCAGTGGACTGCTACAGGCTGATGATGATGAATGAT
Source organism: Selenia dentaria (assembly GCA_917880725.1). Classification (NCBI taxonomy): domain Eukaryota; kingdom Metazoa; phylum Arthropoda; class Insecta; order Lepidoptera; family Geometridae; genus Selenia; species Selenia dentaria. The sequence goes on along the minus strand of OU862883.1, from coordinate 32,423,960 downwards.
GATGATGATGATGTTGGGAAACTCGATGGAGGCCTTCGAGCATTTTACTGAGGTCTTCCATGGATTCTGCCATGACTACAATATCGTCGGCAAATCGAAGGTGAGTGATGTGCGCTGTTAATATTGATGCCAAGTCCTTGCCATTCCAGAAGCTTGAAGGCGTCTTGCAATGTAGCGGTGAACATTTCGGAGATATAACGTCTCTCTGTCTCACGCCTCTTTGCAATGGAATTGCCTTCGAACTCTGCTCCTGTACTCGGACTGACATGTAGGCGTTTTGGTACAAACACTTCAACACTTCAATAAACCGATAGTCAATACGGCACCGCTGGAGAATCTCAAGCACTGCCCACGTCTCGATAGAATCAAAGGCTTTCTCATAGACCACAAACGCTAAGCAAAGAGGCAAGTTATACTCTTCGGTCTTCTGTATACTCGTAACTTGCCGTAGCTCAGATGTGATACCGTCGTCACCAGGCGCCTTGTTGTTCTTAAGCTGTTTTAATGCCATTCTAATCTCGTACAGGCTGATGTCTGGGATATCTTCGGTATAATGTCGGGTCAGCTTGGTTCTTGGGTCTTTGACCGAGCTGCTAACAGGTTTAGCGACCGAGGTGTATAGCTGTCCGTAAAAACTCTCTACCTCTCCTAATACTTCTGCTTTGGTCGACGGTACACTGCCGTCTTCTCTCTTCAGCTTCGTTAGCTGGCTTTTCCCAATAGACATGTCTCTCGCAAACACTTTGGAACCTTTTTTCCGCTCTATCGTCTATTTATTACGGTTTGTATTAAAGATCCGGATGTCGTGTCGCAAGAACTTCCATATTCGTCTATTGAGCAGCCTATATGCTTCAGCATCATCCGAAGACTGCGGTTTCAGTGAGCGTCGTTCAGCCATGAGGTTGAGGGTATCGTTGGAGAGTTTCTGTGGCCTATCTAAACGGTGGGGTTTAAAGTATTTGGAACCCACTGTATGGGCAGTTTCTACTTACCTGTTATTGATCTCGTCCACTGAAGCGATGTTCTCAAGGCAATCGAAGCGATTGGATAGCTCGAATTGAAAGCTCTCGGGGTCTTGAATACGGGCATGAGTGGGTCGGAGCGTAGACTTCATCAGACGAGACCTCTCCAGTTTGACATTAATATTCACCGTGCCTCTTACCATTCAGTGATCACTACCGGTTTTAACCCTGTTGATCACGGAAACATCAGTGAATATTTGCCTTTTGGTGGTCATAATGAAGTCAATCTCATTTCTCGTGGAACCATCGGGACTCAGCCCGGTCCATTTAGGTGGCTTCTGAAAGAAAGAGTTCATCATAAAGAGTCCCTCATTCTCCAGAAAGTCGGTCAACCTCTGTCCCCTACGGTTCCGTTGTCCATAGCCAAATTGCCCTACTTTCAACTCATCCTTGTTTCTCTTACCCAACTTCGCGTTGAAGTCCCCCATAACTAGAAAGTGCGTTTCAGAGGTATGTATGGCCCGACTAATGTCCTCATACATATCTTCCACCTCATCATCCGGGTGCGACTTCGTCGGTGCGTATACCTGAATGACCTTCAGTGAATATCGTTTGGATACTCTGAGTATTAGGTATAGGACCCTATTGGAAACGCTATCGATCGTAACTATGTTGTTAGTAAGGGACTTGTGGACGAGAAAACCACCACCACCTTGGGACTGTTGGTCGCCCTCCCGGTAATAGAGTTGGTTACCTGATTTTAGGGTTATCGTGTCCTCACCCGCTCTACTGACTTCAGATAAACCCACAATGTCCCAGTGTAACTTACTCATTTCTTCTACCAGCTCATAAATCTTCTCGTCTTTCATCATCGTGCGTATGTTGTGTGTCACCAGGGCCAGTCGTCGTCGTTGGGCGTGGTAGCCGGGCGTCTGCCGGGCATTCTTAGCACTCTCTGCCCCACCGTTACCTCGGCCGCTACCGTAGCCAGTAATAGCGGGGCTGCCGGGGGCTGGGGGCCTGGTTCCTATTGTGTCCGTCATTGGGTGGATTTTGCCAATACTCGCCACGCTTGGCAGGCAGGTTGGCAAGCGCAGTTTTGGGGTTTTAATACTGGGAAGGTGCTGCTGCCCACCTTCCAATTGTTATCCCTTAGCAGATTTCTACGCACCCACGGTTAGAGTTGGGAGGGTACTATTCTAAACCGGTACCCCACAGCGAGTTAGTTACAAGAGACGACGCGGCGAGACAAGTTAAATATTTGTTTGTTTTTTATGTAGGTATGTTCACTGATTTTTTCCTCAATTGTGGATCGATTTCGAAAATTGTTATGTTGCTTGCGTACTTATAATTTATTAATCCATACATTTTTCAAAATCTAGATGAACAGGTCTAATGGCACCCAGGTCCTGCTGAGAAGGCTGGATCTCAGTCTAGCTGGTAACTTCAGCTGCGAAGTCACAGCAGATTCTCCGTCATTTGCCACTCAGATTGCTAACAAAATGATTGATGTTGTTGGTGAGTGTCTTTTTATCTATCTTTCAGATTATAAAAAACATAATGATTTTATTATTGTATTTAAAGCCAGTTTTTTTAATAGAAATATAAGTGTTAGAAATATTTCAAATCAGCCAGCTTTTTGGTTTGATTTCAGTTAGATACATGTAGGCAAGTAATATAACCATAATATCTAAAGCGGCTATCAATAGCTCAGGTCAGCCATCAAGTAGTCGGCCACGGGATTGATCCCCATTTCGGGCTTTCCGTAAAAGCTTAGTGTTGAAATCTAGCTTAGCATGATGGTAGGGCACTAAGGGTAGGGTGAGCCCGTCTGGCTAGCCACCACTCTCTCAATTTGTGGTTAAGAAGCTACCAGTGTGTTCCGGCAGCTGTATTTGAGATCCATTCGCTATTTTATGATACCATCTGCAACCGCATCAGCACTGACTATCAAGTGAGGTAGTGGTTCACACTACCCCACTAGGTTGTTAAGAAAACAAGTATATGTATAGCGTATTCTAGTGTTAAATTTTCTACCTATTTCATAAAGCAAGAAAGGCTTGACTAATTCCCGATTGAAACGTCGATTGTGCCAAAGTCAGCCTGTACCCATGATTAGGTAGTTTGGTTTCAGTAACATAAATAATGTATCTCACCCAAAGCCGCGTTATTATAACATATCAAATGTCAAGTCTACTGACTGTTGCAGAGTATTTACGCTTTACTGGTATTTAAATTGTGGGATGTAAGGGGCGAGCCAACAATGATGTAAGGGGCGAGCCAACATCTTTTGACCCAAGTCAACCTCACCTGCACGCGGTGCATCCTGCTGATCGACGAACGAGGCTCTGACAACCGACCGATGGCGGTATACCCATCCCAACAGGCGTCGCTAAATGCAACATGCCGGTGACGGGCAGCAGCGTCACCGGTGCGAGAAGCTACGCCCTGCGATCGCCAACCCGCCTGCCCAGCGTGGCGATTACGGGCAAACTCCTCCAATGCAGGACACCAAAAAGTCACGGCCCCTAGTTCCCGGCGGCCCTGCTATTCCTGGTCATGGTGGCGACCATGGTAACGGCGGGGCGAAGGGTGCTAAGAATCTCCGGGCTACGGGAGGCCACCACAAACAACTGACCCTGGCAACGTATAACGGACGCACGCTAAGGCTTGACTCGCATCTGGCGCAACTAGAGGTGGAACTTGGGAAAATTAGGTGGCACATACTGGGGTTGAGTGAAGTCCGAAGAGAGGGGGAGGACACCTTAACCCTAGAATCGGGCCACCTTATGTACTTCCGAGAGGGAGACCAACAATTCCAAGGTGGCGTTGGGTTTCTGGTAAACAAGTCCCTTTCTGACAACGTTGTGGAAGTGTCCAGTGTGTCAAACAGGGTAGTGTACCTTATTGTAAAGCTCACCGAGAGGTATAGCCTCAAGGTGGTGCAAGTGTACGCACCGACCTCGACACACTCGGACGATGAAGTGGAGGATATGTTCGATGACATATCGAGGGCCCTCCACTTCACTACAAAGACCCAGTACACCGTTGTCATGGGGGACTTTAACGCTAAAGTGGGAGTACAGAATTTCGGCAAATCGGTAGTAGGATGCCATGGCTTTGGACGCAGAAATCATAGGGGGCAAATGCTCGTCAACTTCCTCGAACGGGAGGGGCTCTTCTTGATGAACTCCTTCTTTAAGAAACAGCCCCAAAGGAAGTGGACGTGGCTATGCCCCGACACTAGGACTAAAAATGAGATTGACTTCATCATGACGAATAAAAGGCACATATTTAGAGATGTCTCCGTGATCAACAGGTTCAATACCGGTAGCGATCACCGACTTGTCCGAGGCTCTCTGAATATCAACTTCAAGGCGCAACGTGTCCGTCTGATGAAGTCCAGGCTCCGACCAACACTGCTCCAAACCATTGCAGGATCTGAAACATTCCAGCTTAACCTGGAGAACCAATTCGCTGCCTTGGAAACCACCACAGACGTAAACCAGAACCTCGAAAATGTGACTCGGGTCCTCGGGGAAGAAGGTACGAGATTTTGTTACATGCAGCGTAAGGGCAAGAAGTCCAAGCTTTCAGAAAAGACTTTGGGGCTAATGAAGGAACGACGTGAAAACCCACCCATCACTTCGTCAGAAAAGCGGACTCTAAACCGAGTGATCAACAAGAACGTACGACACGACCTCCGCTGCTTCAATACTCTTTCGATCGAAAGAGCGATCGAGCAGAATCGGGGGTCAAAGGTGTTCGTACAATCTCTTGGAAGAAGCCACCTGACGAAGTTGACCACAGCTAGTGGAGAAGTCGTTGCTTCGAAGCCGGCAGTCCTTTCGGAAGTGGAGGACTTTTATGGCCGATTATACGCATCGCATGCATCTCGACCTAATCCCGAAAATGATCCTAGAGCCACGTTAACACGCCATTTCACCGAAGACTTGCCAGAAGTCAGTATTGGCGAAATCGAGATCGCTCTTGGACAGCTTAAAAATGGAAAAGCTCCTGGAGAGGATGGCGTTACAACAGAGCTACTAAAAGCAGGAGGTAAACCCGTACTGAGGGAGCTCCGGAAGCTTTTTAACGCTGTCCTGTTCGAAGGGAGAACTCCAGAGGCGTGGACTAGGAGTGTGGTCGTCCTGTTCTTCAAAAAGGGAGATAAGACCCTGCTGAAGAACTATCGACCCATATCCCTTCTAAGCCACGTCTATAAGTTTTTTTCAAGAGTGATCACGAACCGTCTTGCGCGTAGACTCGACGAACTCCAACCACCGGAACAGGCTGGGTTTCGGAGCGGATACGGCACCATAGACCACATTCACACAGTGCGGCAGATTATACAGAAGACCGAAGAGTATAATCAGCCCCTGTGTCTAGCATTCGTGGACTATGAGAAGGCCTTTGACTCGGTTGAAATCTGGTCTGTTCTGGAGTCCCTGCAGCGTTGCCAGATAGATTGGCGATACATCCAAGTGATGAGATGTCTTTACGAAACCGCCACCATGTCCGTCCAAGTACAGAATCAGCAAACAAGTCCCATACCGTTGCATCGAGGAGTGAGACAAGGGGACGTTATTTCCCCGAAATTGTTTTCAAATGCAATGGAGGATATGTTCAAGACGCTGAACTGGAAAGGACGTGGCATTAATATCAACGGCGAATACATCTCTCACTTGCGATTTGCTGACGATATCGTCATCGTGGCAGAGACGCTGCAGGACCTGCAACAGATGCTGAATGACCTGGCTGACTCTTCTATACGCATCGGCCTACGGATGAACTTGGACAAAACCAAGGTCATGTTCAACGAACATGTTCTACCGGATCCGATTGCGATACACGGCGCCGTTCTCGAAGTTGTTCAAAAATATGTGTACCTCGGGCAGACATTGCAGTTGGGAAAAAACAACTTTGAGAACGAGGTGAATAGAAGAATTCGGCTGGGCTGGGCAGCGTTTGGGAAGCTACGTCGAGTCCTTACTTCGCCGATTCCACAGTGCCTGAAGACGAAAGTCTTCAATCAGTGCGTCCTACCCGTCATGACATACGGAGCCGAAACGTGGACACTGACGGCTCGAATGGTTCACAAGCTCAAAGTCGCTCAGCGGGCTATGGAAAGGGCTATGCTCGGTGTTTCTCTGAGGGATCGCATCAGAAATGAAGTGAACCAAGGTCATCGCCATAGCCCACCGGATCAGCAAGTTGAAGTGGCAGTGGGCTGGCCATATTAGCCGTAGAACCGACAACCGTTGGGGTAAACGAGTTCTAGAGTGGAGACCGCGTCTCGGCAAACGTAGTGTAGGACGTCCTGAGGCACGGTGGAGTGACGATCTGCGCAAGACGGCTGGCAAAAACTGGATGCGAGAAGCCCAAGATAGACCTAAGTGGCGTGCAATTGGAGAGGCCTATGTCCAGCAGTGGACTGCTACAGGCTGATGATGATGATGATGATGATGGTATTTAAATTTAACATGAAGGAACTGGTGATTTGAGCTTTCTCATGTTACATTAGATCATCTGCGGGAAGAGTGGCTGTCGTCACGGTCGCTTACATCAAAATTCTACTGATCGCCAGCATAAAGTGACCGAATTCGCGGATAATCTGTCGCAGTCGCCGGTCGCTGAGGTCGCCAACATCGAAATATTACCTAAACATCTATTTGACTTTACAGTCTCTGCATTCAATGATCTTATCGATCTCTCGTGAAAGTCGGTATAGCATCATAAATGAGTATATAATGGACAAAGAGCAATTTAAACGCGTGCTTTTTATTGCATTTGAATTTATTTTATTCCTCTGTTGAAATTATAGAATTAACTATATGATGTACATTTTGTAAATCTAAGATCACATAAATAATAATAAAATAAATAAAATCATTTATTTCAGGCACTCCAATGACCCATAAAATAAAATAAAATACAAACTAACACTACAAATAAAATAAAATGATATCACGCTGTAAAGAGGCGATCATCTACTTAAACCTAAGTGTAAATCTAAAGTCTAAGTAGCACAATAGTGCTGGGTCATTTTTTGTTGCCATCCATGTGAACTGAGACCCAATGTTTAAACATTGGGCTCCTTAAATCGTCAGAGACAGCCTCGAGTATCCTGTTAGCGGAACGACGCAGGCGTTGCCAGAATGAAGCCACCCTGGTTCTGACTACAGCGAAGAAGTCGGGAACCCCTGCCTCAGCGAACATGCTCGACGCACTGCAGTAACGCGGTAGCTTCATAAGAGCCCGTAAGCACATAATCTGGCTGTCGTCACTAATTAGTATGTTAGACAAAGTTATGGAAAAATTAAAATTTAATGAGAACATATTCTGTTTTTGTCTTAATATTTTAGAGTAATACAAATATTTTTGAATAAGCTGCATCTAGGGGAAGACTTATCTCAAAGAAACTTTTATTCATTTTATAACATGCAAACTGTAGCGAGATAATTAGTAACGATGTCATTTAAAGTTTCCTACCGTTTTATTAGATTTCCATCGTCTCAAGATAATTTTTAAATCGTCAACCGCAATCAACTCAACTTTTTAGTATTTGTGCTGGTATTAATAACCCCACGAAACTATTTCTCATCCAAATAGTCTAACGTATAAAAATGGGGTCACATTTACAACGCACTGGTAGTTTACGGCAACGATTCATTCATAAAAGTCTGAACTGAAAAATAGACGTCTTATGCGAGGATCCGAGTGGCCAAACCAGCTTTATGCAAACTACCGCCAATTTATATTCTGTGCATCACTTTGGTACATTGAAATCAAGTTTTCGGGATCAACACAATATTCACGCAAGTACGAGCACTTTACGTCTGGCTTTTGAATTAAGGAAAGGTGCCCATGTGTAAATAGATAGACATGATAATATTTTGCGTTTGAATACAGGTTTAGGTTAGGTTTACTCCATGGGGATTGGACCTAGTTAAACAATTTCTCCATCGCCGGGATACAAATCCTAAGCCAAGTAAACCCGACTTATATACTAACTAGAAGGCGTCGTTTGCAAGCGACTATCTTGGTTAATCCTAGATAGTTGTCAGATATTATGCATGGATGCAGTAGTGTGCAAGCTCTCCTCGAAAGATTTTATTAATTGAGGCTCAACAACGAATATGAAGGTACAAAACCTCAACTTGAAGCTCTGAGTGACTTTGCATAGTGTGGAGGAATAGGCTTAGCACAAGAAGCATAAATTGCCCATTTTATGTTAGTTGACTGTATAACAAAAAAGGAACAGCTTTTATTTGCTAGGTTTGACGTACAAACGATATATGGAATATACGAGTAGTATTCTGTAAATCCTTAGAGCGCAGTGTTACGTTTAACTCTGGCAAAGTACTTTTTGAAGTATTTGCATGAGGCACTTGACCACCGAAGCAATCTGTCCAAACATATAATTTAACTTTTTAGTTGATTTTAACTGTCGTATGGGTATGGAACGACATCTTTCAAATAGCTTGACAAGCTTTTTTTAGAAAGAATAGTTTTTACCAACGCTTAGGTTTTGTATTAATATTGCAAGTCTTCCAAAGTTTTATTATATGATATAAACTATGAAACCAATGCCTTATTACCAAGGCCAAGCTTCTCAACAAATCCGTGTCAAACACGCATTGTCGGAAGAAGCAGGTTCGAATTGCGTTCGATATGAAATTTTTCTCTCTAAAATTGTAAAGTTTATACAGTACTTAGTAATGAAGTACTTATTATTAACCAGGACCTTATTCTACGTTTCAGCATTGCCTTCAGCAGATTCAGTACTTCTGGTTGACAAGGATCGCTATCAACCAGGGGATATGCTCCAAGCCAACTGCACATCTTCAGCGTCGAGACCAGCTGCCAACTTGACCATTTACATCAACGAGCAGCCGGTAGGTTCCTTTTTATGTAGGCAACAATTTATCAAACAGGACAGGTTGACTTTGATATACGACTAAATCTTACTTATTTGTGAGAAACATAGTGTCGCTCAGAGAAGCTGTAGAGTTTTGCGTGGTATCTGGTGATATCACAAAGGTACGCTTGAAGTGATTAAGTGACAACAAGTGCAGTCTGTCATCACCACCATCACCATCTCAGCCGTACGTATGATCTGCACTGCTGAACATAAGCCTCCCCTATAGATGTTCAAGTATAGCCTTTGCTAAACTTTTATAATATTGATCTTGTGGATTCGAGTTTACTGAGTGCGATTCCTCCGGTAGCTGACCGACACAAAAGCACTTCTCGGTTCTCTCTTGCCATCTGGGCAACGACTTGCTCGTCTAGTCAAAAAAGAGAATTAAAAATATAATGCTCACATATAATTTTCTTCAGAAGTTTAATGTATTTAACAGGTTAATCTAATGTAACACTTAAAAAAATATTCTACAGGGTACTTTTTATATATTATACACCGTTTGTACGTATTTGAAAATCTATCACCAAATAATATTTTTATATTGTTTTGTTGTAGGTAACTACACAAAACAATATTGTTGTTGTGAGAAAAATATATCCGAAATAATTCCCATCTTTCTGTTGTTATTCATTCTAAAACACTTTATTATTGGTGTAGGAACGTACGATATATTTCAATAAAATATAACACAGGATTAATTTTTGAAATCAAGTTATCCAATCAAAAGTATTATGTATTATGTTGAAGTAAAGTAATGAAACGCTTTGAAGGATATCCTATTTGTCATAACACCAATATTTGGTGTATTCCTTTAATTATTTTAAATTATAAGATTTTGACTTTAAATATAAATGTTTAAATAGAAGTAATGTAACACGAATGGCATAAATGAGCGTTGTTATTAAGCAGAAAGCGACTATCGACAAAAAACTCGTTGAAAGTCAAATTATAAATATATTTTAAGTGATATAAAATTAGCTTATAAAAATACGAAATTAAGTATTATTTTCTATTTAATTAAGGAAATTTTACGTTTATTTTGTCGTTTTCAACTTCTTTCAAGAATCTCGAATTAGTACCTTTTTTTTTTCTTTTTCTTTTTTATTCGTCTGGCAACACTGCATCAACAACATCTAGGTTACGACTTTCTCGATAAATTATTAAATTTATCCTATTCTTTTACATATTTGTGCAGTTAAAGTGACTAACATATGAAGTTTAGATAATATTCTATGGTTAGTCAATAGTTTCTGTCCGCTTTCTGAGCATGCGATAATTGTAGTGCATCTACCTACTGGCATAACCTTTGAACTACAGCTTTTACTTTGAAGACTGCAATATGTCCAACGTGCAAGAAGTATTGGACACTCAGAAGCAGATTGAAGATAGTCTGTTTTCAAGACTAAATGAATTTGAGAAGCAGTTAAGGTTAGCCTCTTCTGACACTAAACCCAACCTGGAAAAACTAAGTCAAGATTTTTTAGATTTCAAGAACATAGTGTGGACAATATTGTCGTCCCTTCGATCTCTTATCCAAACTCTCTTAGCTCGGTTGGACGATTTGGATTCTCAGAGTCGTCAAAACTCATTATTGTTTAATGGAATCAAAGAAGGCGGTGACGACGAGAATTGTTCAGCTCTCATCTTGGACATAATTCAGAACAAAATGAGCCTCGCCGACGCTGACGCATCGTTATTTCTGGTCTGCCATCGTCTGGGACCTAAGAACAACAAAAGAAACCGTCCCATATTAGTTCGATTCGCTGACCTGCTAATTCGCAATCTGGTCTGGAGGGAGAAGAAAAGGCTAAAGGGCAGTACTGCAGTAGTTAGTGAGTTTCTGACTCAAACAAGACAGGAGATTTTCATCAGCGCCCGTAAGCATTTTGGTATGGCCCATTGTTGGACTCAAGCAGGACATATCTTTGTCAAACCTTCAGACAATGAACGCAAACGTGTACTGTCAATGCAGGAGTTGGAACGTTTAATGTTGAAGTTCCCGGCAGCAGCACCGGTCCGCATATTTTCAGGAGATCACCCTAAGCAGTCTCAATCAGCAGATAACTCCTCATCAGCACCGACTAGCATATCACTTTCTAGAACCAGCAGACAAAGGTCACAGGGCAGGAATGCAGCTGCGGCAAAAGGCAAAGTGTACAAGTGATCTCGCAGTGAACCTTGTTGATTGATATATCCTTCATCTGTTAGCCTGTGAAATGTGTGTCTTGTATAGGCTCTTTCCAAATATTAAAATGTTGGTTGCTATTTATGGAAAAGTATTTCCACATATTATTTATGTGATATACTCAGTAAGTTAATATTTTATTATATTGATTATTCTTATTTCTGAATAGTACAGTAGACATAGTTATGTGCCAGCACAGCATGTTCTTAGTAATTTAACACTATTTGCCAATGCCAATTTTGTGTACCTAGTAGTTGGACTGAGATTATCCATAGCCCTATGTGTGCGCATATTATATATTACCATACTACACATAATAAGACATAATTAGGTACCTTGTAATGAAGACTGGTTTGTTAGCAAATAACATTCATTGCCTTAGTTCACAACAAATGCTGTACTCAGTTAGGCTAGTCTTTTTGACTCCCCTACTTACTATGTTATATTCGAATGGTTATATAATAGGTACCAGTACGTACATCAACTATTTCAGTTGTTTAATATTAACTGTGTAAGACTCTCTAATGCATTGACTTACATTATGATCAAGGCTCACGCATCTGTGTCTATTTATGAACCTTTATAGTTTGTATATAATAAACCCTGTTTAATAAATACACAACTACTTAACAACTCACTCAGTTTTCCATCGCTTCTGCTTAGTACATAGTTCAGTTTATTACTTGAACTCTTCTGTAAACATTTTATCACTATATTAATAACTTACTATGAGTCATGAATTGATGCCAATAGGTACATCATGTATTGTTTCTCAGCTATCTTATATTTGCCTAAACCACTTTTGTCTACTAGTAGACTCATACACTGAGAAAAAAGTCACCACTAAGTATTAAAAAACTGTTTAGTATTTGGAGAAAAAACTAAGTTTTAGTGTAAGTTATGAAAGTTTTGCTGTATTTGCAATTGTTCTTATATTTTACTAACTACCTTGTTTTTTACATTGTAATTCCTAAAATTCTCATTTAGTAAATGCAAATTATTACATAGTTTATTTATTATTACACATCATAGTAAATATTATCATGTTTTTGCAAAAGCTGCAAACATGTTTAGTTTTTCTAAGTAAGGTTATCTGTATTTCCAAGCCTGTTTACCTATTTTGTAATCCCGTGAAATAGCTCATCTGATTCAAAGAAACATTTCTAAATACAAGTTTTTACTTTATTCGATTTAAAAGAAACGTTTAGTTATTACTTATTTGTAATTCCAAGAAAAGAGATTATTTATTCCAAGAAACGTTTTTAATTTCAAAAATATCAATTAGTTCATTTCATAGCAACCTTTAATTTTTACTGGTTTTGTAATTCCAAGAAACTAGCTTAGTTATTCCAAGCATTATTTTTAATTTTAAGAAATTGCTATTATTGATTTCACAGCAACGTTTAATTATTTCTAGTTTTGTAATCCCAAGTAATAAAATTCACTTATTTCTAGAAACAAATGTTGTATTATAAAAGTCTCCGTGTACTTGTTACCTATTTAGTAATTCCACACACAGAAATACTGTAATTTCAAGAAACGTTTTTTGCTTGTGCATCTGCAGGCACCTAGCTTATTTCGGGCCAGGCCAACCAACAGCCATTTTGTTTTTTGCACTGGAGGCGACAACAAGTGAGTGGCGCGGCGCACAATCAAAATTAAAACTTTTGAAAAGAGAACTTGATTGTATAGGATTTTATTTAATCCAGTAAATTTTTTGTCCAAAATGAATGCCCTAAACGATCAAGTTCTCTATTTCGCTTTAAAGAAAAGTGTTGTTCAGTGGTGATTTTGTTTTAAGTTGTGTGATTGTTGTAATTGTTTTAAGAATTCGTCCCATTTGTTACCCCTAGTGACCTATGGAAAAGCCATTCTTACCGTTCCCAGTTGTCTACAGTGATGACATATTTGTGAAATTAAATGAGTACAAACTACCTACTTTTTACTTTGCTTCTGTTTTATTTTCACATGATAAGTAATTTCTACCTACCACCAGCGATTTTTCGCTACAATATATTATAATATTATATTATGTTTAATGAATAAATATTTAACTAGTATTCTTTCGTTTTTATTTTATTTTCTGCAATTCAAGCTGTTATAACCAAACGAGTTCATATACATATACATAAATATATACAGTTTTTATTATTATTTTATAACGTTGCGTTGCTTTCTTTTTGATATCGATATCTCCATATGTTTATATAATACTGTGAAACTAACATGTCTACAGAGTTAGTGTGACATTTTTTGTAGATACTAATGTATTTTAAGAGCGCACTCAGTGCGCTCAACGCAAAGTTATAATAGTAAGAACTGTATATATTTATGTATATGTATATGAACTACAGTTGGTTGTGACAACAAAACTACCAACCAGGTATTACAAAAATAATCTACTTAGGCCTTACTAGATATTACAAATGTAGCTTTTAATATTACTAGGGCTTTACTAAATACTATCAAACTAAGCTATTGAAAGAACTAAGGATCATTAGATATTACAAAACTAAGTTATTGAAATAACTAGGGCCACATTAGATATTACTAGGTATTTACTAGATATTACAAAACAGTAGTATTCATCCATGACGTCATCGTTTCTGAGATTACTCCGCACACTGTTGAAAGTACTAGGGTTTTGTAGATATTACAAAATAGCAAACATTTATCCGTGACGTCATCGTTTTTGATATTACTACGCACGCTTGAAATTACAAAACAGGTATTTGTGATATATACTATATACGTTTACAAAAATCAATTTGTAGTTATCACAGGCCATTTGTTGTCGTCGGATTTAGTAATATTTTAGTTATAATTAATGTATTTTTGTCGATTTTTTTCTCAGTGTAGGTACTGTTAACTGTAAGATCTTTTTGTTGTTATTTTAAACTAACATGTAAATAATTAGGTAACCATTGTTGTTTTGTCTCATTTTGGAAGGGAATGCCATGCCCTTGGTTTGGTCTCAGTGTCACATAAGCTTGAAAATCAAAGCTCAAATTGATCTTGAATTGTAATTAGTTTGTATTACTATTCCAACTTAGATATCTTATGATAATGCTTTAGGCCTTGGCCTTTCCTAATTGATAACCTTGATTTTTTTCAAATTTTTCTTTGGAGAGTGGCTATACTAGGTAATATTTAAGACTTTATTTCTATTTTTAGTTGGATTTTTAGATGTCCCTATTGAAACTGTAATAGTTGTAAATTTAACATTGTACTCCAAACTATTTTGTGTTTCTGCCAGTGGGGTCTGCACCAAAAAAATCTATTAATTTTAAATTTTAATATTAGTAGTTAAATCAGTATTAATTTTTGAATTTAGGTTATTTATATAGTTATATATTATTTATAAATGTATATATTTACATAGGTATTATATATATAAAATAATTGTTTTTCTTTGTTTATGTATTCTAGTGACGAATCTTTTTTAATTGCTGACTCCGACTCTTATGTTAGTGCCAATGATGACACTCTACCTACTCTGGATATTTTACTAAGAGATGCTTTTTCTACCCATACTAAAAATTTTAATATCTGCCACATCAATGCTCAAAGTATACCTGCACATTATTGTGAAATAATTAACTCCTTATCATCTGATTCAGTACATGCTGTTTTAGTTTCTGAAACATGGCTAAAACCTACCCTCCCTTCCACCATGTTCCCGCTACAAAATTGTGTTCTTATCCGTAATGATCGTATTGGTCCAGTTGGCGGGGGGTTGCCATATATATAAAGAGTCATATACCTTATAAAATTATTACCCAGTCCCCTTCAGTCTACGATGCTGCAGCGGAATTTCTATTTATAGAAATTACTATGGGTATCAAGTTTCTTCTCGGTGTAGTATACTGCCCACCCAATATTGACTACTTCTCTCAGCTAGAATTGGCTCTGGAAAGTGTACTTCCAGAATATAATAAAATATTTTTAATGGGAGATTTTAATACTTGTTTGAATAAACATGATGCTCGATGTCATAAACTTAACTCACTGATTGAATCTTACAACCTGCACTGTCTCCCTTTATCTCCCACTTATCACTTTCACAATGGTGACTCGCTGCTAGATTTAATTATTACTTCAGACTCTGATCTCGTTCCTTCTCATGGGCAGTTGGATGCGCCAGGTATTTCGCACCACGATTTAATCTACGCCTCAATAAAAATAAAAACACATAAATCCAAGCCAATTACTTTGTATTAAAGGAATTTCGCGCGCATGAATTTTGATGATTTGAATAGGGATGCATTAGCAACTAACTGGTCCTCTGCAGAAAATTGCTTAACCATAGATGACAAGATTGATTGCCTGAAAACTAACATTTTAAAGTTATTTGATCGTCATGCCCCTATTCGCCCAGTTAAACTCAAACATAACCCCTCGCCGTGGATGAATGATTTGATCCGCAAAGCAATGTCTAGAAGAAACCGAGCTTTCCGAAAATACAAACGTTACAGAAATGAAGACAATTGGTCTGCTTATAAAATCTAGAGAAATAGGTGCAATCAGCTATGTCGTAATGCCAAAAGGCGCTACATTGCTGATCAAATTTCACATAGCTCCCCGGCGGGGATTTGGAAGTTCCTAAGATCAATTGGCATCGGCAAACCCAAACTCCTAGACTCTAAAATCACTATAGATCTGAACTCACTAAATACTCATTTTACATCTTGCACAATACTGGATCCACGTATTAAACATAAAACTCTAAAAAAAATAGAGAATAAAGCTCGTCCAACTGCCCTATCTCCCTTTGAATTTTCACCAGTTAGCCTAGATTTGATAAGTAAAATTGTACTAAGTCTCAAATCTAAAGCTACAGGTAACGACGAATTGGGTCGCATCATGTTAATGTATATAATTAAATACGTTTCTCCTGCTTTTACTCACATAATCAACTTTTCGCTTTCATCTGGTCAATTTCCCGACTCTTGGCGTAGAGCCTACGTATTGCCTCTACCAAAAATATGTGAACCTACTCTTCCTAGTCAATTTCGACCCATCTCTATTCTACCATTTCTGTCGAAGGTAATTGAATCTGTCGTGCGTAGGCAAATCACTGAGTATCTTTCAAAAAACAATCTTCTTAATCCTCTCCAGTCTGGTTTTCGGTCAGGGCACAGCACAACGACTGCGTTGCTTAAAGTCACAGAGGATATTAGAGCCGGTATGGAAGACACCCAAGTAACGATCTTGGTTCTCATTGATTTTAGCAATGCTTTTAACGCGGTTGACCATGACCTCCTCCTGGCTATACTAGACCACCTAAGTTTTTCTTCTACGGCCATAAACTGGTTCTCATCTTATTTGAAAGGGCATAAGCAGGCTATTCGTGTCGGTCAGAACTTATCTGAGTGGTGTGCGTTGGAAGCTGGTGTTCCGCAAGGTGGAATCCTCTCGCCGTTACTATTTTCGGTATTCATAAATATGCTTCATTTCTACTATCATTTCTACGCTGATGACCTTCAGCTTTACCACCGCTCCAGGGTTCATGACCTAAACTATGTGATAAATTCCCTTAATGTAGACTTACTTCGTCTTTTGTCCTGGTCTGAACGATTTGGTATCAAAGTTAACCCAGATAAATGCCAAGCTATTCTAGTCGGAAGCTCACGCCAGCTCTGCAAAATTGACTACTCCTGTTTGTTCCCATTGAAGTATAACGATTGTGTCATCCCGCTTGCCTCTACAGTTAAAGACCTCGGCTTGGAAATTGATGCCAGTCTGTCTTGGATACCACAGGTAAAAAAAGTATCTCGTAAATTTTACGCTTCACTGCACCATATTATTCGCCTAAAAAACTTGTTGCCTACCGACACTAAAATCGCTCTGGTAAACACACTCCTTTTACCAATTATTGATTACGCCGACACTTGCTACCTCGATCTATCCTCAGTTCTTCTTAACAAACTTGACAGACTTCTAAACACATGCATCCGATACATTTTTTGTCTTCGTAAGTATGATCATGTGTCAGAGTATCGGAAAAAGTTAAAGTGGCTCCAGATTAGAGACAGATGAAACGCGAGAATCCTCGGATTATTGTACTCTCTACTAAAAGATCCTAACACTCCTTCTTATCTTAGAGGTTCTTTCCAATTTATTTCTGATACACATGACCTAAGTCTCAGATCTACTGATAACCTATTGCTCAGCTCTCCAGTACACTCCACTTCCTTTCAAGACAAATCTTTCGGAGTCGCAGCAGTGCGATTATGGAATAAATTACCGCTAAATATAAAACAAGCTCCTTCTAAGGAAAGTTTTAAGCGGCTCGTCCGCGAACATTTTTATGAAGCGTCATTGAATCTGTAATCGATTGTCACATAATTTCATATTATATTTATTGTGTATTCTCTGTATGTATGTATATTTGTATATATAAATAAATGTATATAGTGTATGTTTTTATTTATAGTTATTATAAATAGTAATAGTATATTATATGTAGTGTATATTATTTATGTAGTATGAACCTAATTTAAATGTAGGTATTTTTAATACAGTCCTTTGCATTCTTTTCCTTTTGATGCACGCCCGACTCCCCTTGTTTCGACAATGTGTAGAATGACTGGTAGAAAATGCTTTAGCATTAAGTCCTCTATTTGTAATTTATTTTAGTGCAATAAAGAATTAAATAAATAAATATATAAATAAATACCTTTTTATCAGAACGCGCTTATCTCGATTTTTGTGCTTTAGACTGAAGCCAAACATTTTGAAAACCCCAACGGTCAGGCGTATTCTGTAAAAAGTATAAAACCATTTTTAAAGGATCTAAAACCTTTTTCGAATCACACCCATAGGCAATAAGATTAAAATACATAAGGCGCATATTATACCAAATTATACTGAAGATATCCCAGACATCAGCCTGTACGAGATTAGAATGGCCTTGAAACAGCTTAAGAACAACAAGGCGCCCGATCACGACGGAATCACATCGGAGCTTCTGATAGCGGGTGAAACACCGGTACTTACATTCTTTCAGAAGCTCTTTCATACCGTCTTACTCTAAGGTTCAACGCAAGAAGCATATAACAACAGCGTGGCGGTGCTGTTCTTCTAAAAAGGCGACAACACTTTACTTAAAAATTACAGACCCATCTCGCTTTTGAGCCATGTTTATAAGCTGTTTTCGAAGGTCATAACGAACCGTCTCAGTCGTAGGTTTGATAAATTCTAGCCTCTGGGACAAGCCGGTTTCCGAAAAAGCTATAGTACCATAGTCCACATCCACAAGCAACGGCAAGTTATACAGAAGACCGAAGAGTATAACCTGCCTCTTTGCTTAGCGTTTGTGGACTATGAGAAGGCCTTTGATTCGATCGAGACGTGGACAGTGCTTGAGTCTCTCCAGCAGTGCCGGATTGACTATCGGTATAATGAAGTGCTAAAGTGTTTGTACAAAAACGCCAACATGTCAGTACGAGTACAGGAGCAGAGTTCGAAGGCGATTCCATTGCAAAGATGCGTGAGACAGGGAGACGTTATATCTCCAAAACTGTTCACCGCTGCATTGGAAGACGCCTTCAAGCTCTTGCAAGGACTTGGCATCAATATCAACGGCGAGTACATCACTTATCTTCGATTTGCTGACGACATTGTAGTCATGGCAGAATCCATGGAAGACCTCAGTACAATGCTCAAAGGCCTCAATCAAGTTTCCCAACAGGTAGGCCTTAAGATGAACATGGACAAGATAAAAATTATGTCTAATGCCCCTGTTGTCCCTACCCCAACATCAGTTGGGAACTCAGTTCTCGAAGTGGTTGACGAATCTACCTGGGACAGTCAAACTAGGCAGATCCAAATTCGAGAAAGAGGTCAATCGTCGAATCCAAATTGGCTGGGCAGCGTTCCGGAAATTTCGCAAAGTCTTCTCGTCTAAAATACCTCAGTGCCTCAAGATAAGAGTCTTTGAACAATATGTGTTACCAGTGATGACTTATGGCACTCAATCGTGGTCTCTTACTATGGGCCTCATATATAAGCTCAAAGTCGCACAACGAGCTATGGAGAGTGCTATGCTCGGAATATCCATAAGTGATCAAATCAGAAATGAAAAGATCCGTGGAAGAACGAAAGTCGACATAGCCCAGAAGATTAGCCAGTTAAAGTGGCAGTGGGCAGGGCACATAGCACGCAGAACAGATGGTCGATGGATACGAAAGGTTCTGGTATAGAAACCACGGACCGGCAAGCGCAGCGTAGGTCGTCCACCGACACTGTGGACAGACGACCTGATAGAGGTCGCAGGACGGCGTTGAATGCAGGCCGCTTCCAACCGGTCCTTTTGGAAAATTATGAGAGAGACCTATGTTTAGCAGTGAGAGTTCCTATGTTTGAGAGGATGAGGAGGAGAACATTAGACGCATGCCTGAGCGAGTGACTTTCAGAATCTGGTTCTGGGCGGCAGTCGAGGTTCGAACTTTTAACGGTATTTTCCGTAAAATTTTCCAAAAATTTTAAAATGCCTTGAAATTTGGTGTACACTAGTGGATGACCATCAGATTAATGACAAATTTCAAAACAAGTTGCACATGAAGAAACGAGAAATCAGTGTTTTTATCGAACTTAGTCGTTTTCCATAAACCGATTTCTTAAATACTGTTTTAAACGTGTAATACATTCAGAAAATGTTAGACATTGAACCGATATTTTATTTAACCCGTAGACTATTTCCTTTACCTGCTACTTTGCCATATTTGGCCAATAACACAACTGTTTTCTCAGAAATCGTACTACTTTTCCAGGAATCGCTACATGTGTGGTTAGTGCCCTTAAAAAAACGCGATGATAGACTTTAAATATCAGGATCTGCGCAACTTTTGCTATGAGACGCACCTTAACCATGCAACATCCACATGTCCTTTGCGCGCTACCCCACTTAAGGGTGGTAGAGAGTCGAATCGCTATATAGAACATAACATAACATAATAAGCCTGTCCGTCCGGTGACGCTATAAATGCCGGTAGAGGCAAAATGCATTAGTCCGTTCGAAAAAAAAAATAAGCCCATTATGTTCCTACTGCTGGGACTCGAGATTTCCTCTCAGAGAGATAAGGTACGCCAAAGCACCACGTGGGCCCAGTGCGGCTTGGTGGATAGTCTAGTGGCCAACCCATGTCGAAGGGCGCTCGAAGCCCTTCCATATATCCTAACGACTGTTGCCCTCAGACAAACAACGGGCTAATTTTAAACTTATTACGCTTAATTATAAGTAAGCGTAGCTATAATATTTGATTCATCATCATCATCACCTATAATTATTAGGAATAATGTAGAATTCTAATAGTGTAAGAATTTTTCAAATCGGTTTAACAGTTTCGGAGCCTATTCGATTCAAACACACATACAAACATTTTTTTTTATTATATTAAAGTATCGACAAATGCGTTTCCAAAGTCGTCAAACTTCGTTTGTCTTATAACATCGTTAACTCCCGATACTTATTATAAGTTTGTAAGGGTGTATGTATATAAGTGGGTCTGTTTTCTTATCGCGCAGCAACCGCTAAGCAAATTGGGTTTCATTTGAAATGGACCATCTAAAAACAGATATTGCACGTCTTTTCGTAGGCTAGTGGTACGAATCAAAATGAATTTATTTGAAATTTGAACGTGCAGACTAAAAACACTTACCCTCATTTTATTTACTGCAATTGGGCAATGAATCTTCCCCTTAACCTTAATCTTTATGGGATATACAGTTTAAAGGTATGATCGTACAACATAATAATTTTCTGTAACATAAAATATACCATACAATAATATTCTGTAAATATATTTTCCAGCTTCGTGCCTCTGAGACAAGTTTCCATCCCACCGAGAGTGGTCTCACGTGGAGCACAGTCAAGTCTAAAGTGAAAATCACACCGGAGCTGTTCGTGAGCGGGCGGATAAGGGTCGCCTGCCGCACCCGCTTATACGATGTGTACAATAGCTCAGCCAATTTGGACTTCTTCACTCCTGATACCGATCCTAGGCCTGAGAGAAGTATGTTTTATTTAACTTGCTCATGCACATGTCTAAATCTGCTGGCACTAATTTTATCACAAGCTCAAAACATTTTTCAAGTTAAAAATTTTCAGCATTTCTGTTAATTTAACCTGATGACTTATTTACATACTTATATGTTTTAAGAGAACATCGGGACTTTCCATGCATCGACCGTGATCACGAGTAGAATGTTTGATTGATGAAAACATTGAAGTTAGTCAAAATTATGCTTTAGATAATAATCTGTGCGCGAAAAAGTCCCGAATTTATTTTATATCATGAATTTTATTCGAGAAAGTTTATAAATTTCTGGTACATACTTATATATACACAAGTCGAAGAGACATGTTTACGCATACAAATGTTTGTCCTGTGCGAGAATCTTACCTGGGAACAGCGATCGGGAAAGCAATGTCAACGTCACGTCAAGTTATTATTAAAATTAAATTAAAGTAAAACGAATACACTGGCGGCAAAATAAGTGTTGTCATGCCTGCCCGTGGCACTCACAGTGCCACCTAAAACTTAAGTCTAATGAACCAATAGATAGATTCTTCTCACCTGATATATTTCATTAGTACCTATGGCTCAAGAGAGCTACCAACTTATGCGCAAAACTACTACGCTCAACGCTTCGAAATATTACATGTATAACATTTAGTTTATTAGTTCTTCTAGTATCAATCTAAGACAGAGTGGCTGAAGAGGCCTTACTGCCAGGTGATATGGCAAATCTTCTGATAGTGTGAGTGCCTGGATTTTACCAAACTTCTCCCTAATAAAATGATAGTACACACAGCATGATGGGCTGGTGGATGGTTGACAGTTGATTTTTCAACCGACTTCCAAAAATAAATATTTTTATGTTTGAGCACGCATAACTATATGTATATATACAAATCTGTACTATAATATATCTATATCTATATTATAAAGAGGAAAGATTTGTATGTTAGTATGTTTGTAACGAATTGGCTCAAAAAGTACTAGACCGATTTCAAAAATTCTTTCACCATTGGAAAGCTACAATCATCCTGAGTAACATAGGCTATATAAGATTCATCATTATCACAATCGTCCATCACCGCGCGAAACCGCGGAGAGCAGCTAGTGTATTATAAAAGTGGAGTATATTTCCGAGGCGGTCCCATTTAAATTTCATTAAATACGGTCAAGTAGTTTTTGAGTTACAATTTCAATAACTAAAAAGTTTTTCGTCTATCTTGACGATATCCTTACTGACGGTAAATGTTAATCGATCCCGTAGGTAGAACGGGTCACTAAAAACGGTGAAAAATATAATATTGTGATAATGGATTCTTTTGAACTATCATGGTACCGAATTCAACTAGTTACACTTTTTAATCTTGAAGTCTATTTAATTTTGTAGTGATTTTTTTTTTTGTGTTTTTAGTAACACGTGCTACTTACGGGGTAATTGTATTTCTATGTGTTTGCCAGGATTGTTCAACTTTATTTTGGTACAATCAACCTTATAATATCATTTCAGTTACTCTCAACGGGTCTGCATCCACTTGCTTCCGAAGCTGGATCTTGCTGTTGTTTCTCTTCCTTCTTCCTATGATCGTGGTTGGAGAAGAATTCTACCTTGATTATGGAGATATTCCATATTACGATGAAGAGAAACACAATACCGCCCTTAGGTCTCTTGTATGATGCTTACTAAACATGATGTAAAATATTGTTTACTATATTGCACGTTCTGCGAGCAGGTGTAAAATATACATTTAATTATATATTATTATAATGTATTATAAGTTTTGTGCTGTGTGCGTTATGAACCTTACTGAATTTTGTAAAACTTGGCAAGACATAGTGTCGTTTTGTTTAATGAATTATTATTTAAATGTGTTTCTTGTTTATAAAGATTTCACTGATAGACATAGTTATTCAAGTTTTAGATAAGTGGACACATCGTAATAACTTACTAAATTGCAATAACGTCCAGATTAAGTCCCTACAACGAAAAATGGTAACTAAGGACATTCCATTCATTTGTATGTATCAACATAAGAGCTTCGTTTATTTTATAGTATAAAATTATACTTTATGTATCTAATTGAAACGCTAATGCCATATATATCATAAAGCTATATTTAAATGTCTATCAGCTACAGCAATATAAGTATTTCTCACTTGCTTTCCCCAGCATTCATCATGATTATTTACTTCAAACATACTTTAGGCCCTGACAACTACTTGTCTTATATGTAACTGTTTCTTTCATGGTTCAACTGTTTTCTCTTCAAAATTTATTTTTGATGTTGCTTTTAATGAAACAACAATTTTGCAGTTTATGAAACGCAGCACCGAGCGAATTGTGAGGAATGTTAAAAATATTTAATTGCGAAACTTTCAATGAAAGTGAATACATAAGGTTATTCAAAACACCTCATGAGAGAGTTCTTTAGATTCTGAACTGTTTGTATGCTAATAATGGACTCGGCCGATCTATCTTACAACTTCTCGGTCACCATTGGCTAAGTTATTGTTTTTGTCATACTTTCTGACAAAATGTATAGCCTATACCCTTTTCTTCTACTTTGCTCGCTTAATATAAACATATTGTAAAATAACTTTATACTGACCTACATAAATATATCGTGCAGCATCCTGTGATAAGAAGTACTTCTATGACAGTATCTTTCCAACTAGAAACTTTTAGATACCAACACAAAATAAATGAGGATTTTATAAATAGCTAATGTATTATATTAAAAAATCTTTATAGGTATTATAAATGTGATAAATAATAACACCTATGTTATAAAATGATTTAGATATAATTAATGAACGTGATCATCGAATATTAGAGTAATTAATATTATGTTATATTAACTAAGGTATAAGCATATTATTTTTTGTATCGAGAAATCAGCACTGATTTATGTGTGGGCTGGGTATGTTAGTATCGTCAACTGTAACAATTGAATAGCGCCCAACATACATTTATTCAGTCATCTGTGTCACAGTTGTATACTATGGCCACATGAATAGAAAAAGAATTTTTCTTATTATTGTAGTGAAGTTACGATCCTCTCCGCACCAAGTCTGTCACACCTAAAAACGCGGCACGGCAGTTCAGTTATGGTCATATTTTATTAGATGGATAAAAGTTTAATGTGTAACTGCGCTGAGGAACTTGAGAACAGGGCACCCAAGATACAGACTTCCTCTTGTTTAGGCCCAATACAATCACTCGTCAAATAGTCGATGTTGATTTGTTTTACTAACCAACAATTGTAATAGTGTACGAATTGGCAATACTATAGTTAGGTACTTCGAGTGTAGGTACAAAATCGAATTTAGCCACTATCAGCTCTGTTAAATATACAATTACTGTATTTGTGGCTATACTGTATCCACAGTTATTGGTGAGGCAATCTGCCACCATACGCTCGGTGATAAGGGGTGTGAGGATAAATACCTGGTCTCCAATTGGGATGTCGGATGAATCTGGAACTGGTGGGAGCTGGTGACCGTGAGTCCTCGGTGGAGGCGTCCTGCTTTGGACGACGTGCTGAAGGGGGTGGCGAACTGTTCACTCGTAGTTTAATGTTTGTATTGTCTTATGGAAGCACTGGTTCCCGCACTCGCGTTCGCGTATTTTACGTCGGTAAAATTTGGGGGCGTATCCGGGTCGTAGCGAAAACGGCGGCGGCGCAGAGCGGATTTTGCGTGATTTAGCGTGCGCGCGAGGTAAATGCGTCTGGCTCAGTGATAGTTATAATGTATGTGTGTAAACACGGGCTGATTAGGCAGTCACTCGCGGCGAATTCAATCGCGGTGACTTGGTGCTGATAATGGCGATTGCCATGCGGTCGCTACGCGGAAGCGCAGCGGTATACGTCCGCTAGCTTCGACTCTAAAAGGGTGACTGGTTCCGCCGCCCTTCAGCCGCCTGCTTCTAGTTATGACAGCTGCAGGACAGCGGCGGTGGGGCGCGCGGGCGCGGGTGCGCGCCTTGAGGTGACGTCACGCTTTGGCGTGAACAGTTATTGTGTTTTTATTGTGATGGGGGTATGTCGCTGACAAAGATTCAGTCGTCATCAACTATCAGTACGTCTATCTTATCGTTAACTATCGTAAACATCTGATTCCACCTACATAGATAATGGTAATAAGCCTAAGTTAAAAAAGAAACATGCACCATGATTCTGTAATAATTTATTACTATGTTTTATTAATAATTTATATTTATGACTGTGGTAATAATTTAAGAGCATATTACTTGTAAATAATAAATTTAATTTCAAGTGTGTTTCGGTAACTATCAAATTCTTATTTAAGTAAAGGTTATATTTTATACTCGTGTCAACCAAAATTTGTACATAAATATATTTTTCATAAAACAGTTTCAATATTGAGTTGTTTATTCATTAAGCCCAAACATAGTAGACAATTATCTTATCTATCCGCAGATATGATAATTTTCTATTATATTGTATTTACACTACGAATATCTTAACATCTTTTCTCTGATATCTGTTTCAAGAAAGATCTCCAGATTTCCTGCTCCAGAAGAGGAAGTTGTTTAGTTCTGTTGGTTTTTTTTAATATTAGAGCTCTGTACTATCTACAAGGTGCCATTATGACTTCAGAAAAAGTACATTATTTTAATAGCTATATAGGTATTATTTGTGGATAGGTTATTTCAAGTAGTTTTGACTAATGTTGGCTGGACCGTCTATCTGTTGGTATTTCACACCCAATTTTCTTAAAGTAATTTCTAATAGTTTAGAAACCAGGTGCTCCTTTACATTTATTCTGTAACCTATATGTTTGACCTTAATAAATTTATTATTATTATTATTATTATTATTAAATTACTTAGTAAATTACTCTTAACTTGCCTTTTAAGAAAATAAGGTGTAAAATGCCACCAATTACAAATCTAGCAAGAAGCTAGACATCGAATTTCTTATTAATACCAACTTTAATTATGTGTTACCGATAAGCGACCACTAAATTTGGGGCATTCTAACCAAATATTTGTTACATAGGAGGCAGATTTCGTATTGGAAGAAGCCATCTTGAATGTTCTATCCGTGAATTGTATTGTAAAAAGGCACACAACTGTGTGCCTTGTATGCGTGTGCGAATTACTTCGACACGTTTTACACAGTAAGTGATTACTGTGTAAAACGTGTCGAAGTAATTCGCACACACAAAAAAGCGGTGTCGACACGTTTTACACAGTAATCACTTACCGCTTTTTTGGCCTCACATTGACATTTACGAAAGAACATACTCTCAGTTGCAAACACCATTACATCTTTGACAACACCGTGAAACAATGACAAGATGAAAAGGGACGTTAGAAAATCAACCTAGTGAACAAGGGTGATATCTCAAACATTTTAGATCGGTGAGCTCGTCGAAGAACGCCACGACGAATCATAAGAGAATCGCACGGCTTTTCAGACGCTTCCTTCATTGCATCAAAATCCTCTCGAATGCTGCTCCACTAAAGATCGGTAGCTCAAAGGTTTATCTTGGTAGTGGATCGTATAAACTCGTGGCACTTTCGTAGTGGTTTTTAGCACTTTTATAGAACGTTTTAGAACATAATTGAACTTCTCGTATTAATATGTGCTACGCCGTAGTAACTTGTAACTGTATAATTATGTGCTACGATTGAGCTCCGTAGTGTCGACGCCGTAGGCTCGTAGTAGTCGATTTGTATGTTATTACCCGACTTCAACAATGCCTGGAAAGGATAAAAAATATTTTGCTAACACGTGAACTATGCATTTCTCAAATTTTATTTGAATTATTTTCGTGATTCGTAGGTATTTTTGAGATCCATTTTATTTCGGTACTCGGGTTATAGTTTTTATAGTTAACCTTTCACGAGTACGTTCGTATCGTATCATCCATGCCAAATTAGAGCCGCGTAACGCTAAATCAACGCTAACTGTTATTTCACGCTGGTAGCTATCGGCCGGTTTAATATGATGTCGCTATAGTTCGTGGTGATACGGAACCCTCGGTGTACGTGTCCAACTCCCACTTCCCAACTCTACAATTAAGTAGTATAAAGTATACTTTCTGTTACTGACAAAATACATTTGCGGACATTTGTAGCTAGCTGTTTTTAAATATTAAATTGATCATGGGCCTACTTACTAGATTGAGTTTACTTTCTTATCTCAAATTTAATTATTTGAACGAGTTAATTGAAGTTATGTGAAGTGAATTTAATAAGCTATAACATTTTTTTGCCAATGAGGTACAAAAGTTGTATGTTTCACATGAGAGCAACTTTTTTATGTCTCGTGCCTTTGTAACTCGCATTGCTCAGTATATACTACTACTGACCTCCATTATAGACTACTTCGCTTGTTGCTGATTTAAAGTTATAGCACTTGAACCTTAAACTAACTTGCTCACTTTTTTAACAGATAACTATTCTCCTGATTCCGACTATTTTGCAACGATCTGCTGTGTGATTCTCTAAGAGCAAACATCGTCGCATCCGTGAAACAAATGACGAGATGACAAGAAACGTTGGAAAAGCAACCTTATGTACAAGGGGATATCTCATAAAGTGTTTGACATCGGTGAGCTCGTCGACGAGCGCATCGACGAATCGTTAGAGAATCGCACGGCTGTTCATCGATTTGGGACCCATTAAACAAAAACAGGTACGCGAAAACGAAGTCTTTGCAAAATTTTAACCACCTACTAATATTAACGTCTTTAATTTCTTCTGCTAGCGGTTGTTATGTAATTTCACATCAAACTTAGAATAAATGGCTCTTTGTTAATTCACATTTTTTTAGAGAGCGTTAAGTCTTGAAAGTTTTAAGACTGGATGTGATTTTAGACGTTTTGTAAACAAGTCTCGATCTGAATATAGAAACTCCATAAGTAATGCGCGACGCTTTTTGTTTGCTTTGAATATTTTATACGACACTGAGAATAAACATAACTAAGAAAGCGTGTTATTTTGATTCTGTCTGTGATTAAAACAGTACCGTCATTTGCATCGGTTTGTACAAGTCGGTGA
Source organism: Selenia dentaria (assembly GCA_917880725.1). NCBI lineage: Eukaryota > Metazoa > Arthropoda > Insecta > Lepidoptera > Geometridae > Selenia > Selenia dentaria. The sequence continues at coordinate 32,395,834 of OU862883.1, read as the reverse complement.
GTTACTCGAGATTATGTGTTTGCTAGATTTGTATGTTTTTTTTGGATCTTGTACATCATTATTATTGTAGCTATCATAATGGAGATCTACAAGGGGCATAGTGTGCCATTATCTAAATTGTATGCAAGTTTCATTAGTAGTTCAGTCGCTGATGTTTGCAACTCATAAATATTGTACATGCATGAAGATGTCGGGAAGTGTTTTTTTTTAATAATCGTAAGCGAGTACTTGCGTAAAATCGTGACGAACTTTAGTGATTGCAAATTAGCCTTGTGAGCTAGCCGTTTCGGACGAAATGAAAAAGTTTACAGAAAGAGGTCAGGGACCACAGATTAAGATAAGATAATATACTATCTTATTATCATTTTGTCACTTCACAGGGCTGCTTGATTCGCTATTGGGAGTTTATTGTATTTGGCAAAATATATGACGTTTGTGCAAACATGCAAATAGAAGCAAATACAACCATCCACACTTGGCAGACAAATAATAAACACACAAACATTTGGCAGCAGATCGCAAGGTGCTAACCTAACCTCCTAAATTTTATTAGTTATCATTGACCCGCTATCTATTTTTATGAGATTGACTCTGGGGGTCCTTTAGACAGGAATTAATTTGATTTCAGAAGATTTCGCACTGTTTCACTGTCCTAATTCAATTTTAGTAGTTATCGTATCAATTATTGCTTACAACATTGACGCAAAAATACTGCACGTCCATACAGGACTACGGTGCGTGTTATTCTGAATATGGCAAATATGTGGAAGGTTTGTTTGCGTATTTGCCTATTTGATCCCATTGATGTGCCTCGTAAAACCAATAGGCTCACGGTAACGCGTATTTGATATTGACCTTATTTGTCAAATATGCAAATAAGGCCAACACTTTGTCAAATAAATTGTACACACATTGTAATTGTTTGAGATATATGATATATACACAAATACAAATAGCCATGTGAAGTGCTAGCATTAGACATTGTAGTGGCAGGACTCTTGAATGAGAGAGAGAGACAGAGTTCGCCTGGAGAAGTACCATATCTTGACCAGTTATTCAAAGTATGCAAACATTACAGTTCCGATTAGAAAAGCAATGTTTCCAGCGAAATAACAGGGCAAGAGATTTAACATCTTATATCAAAGTGCCGCGTGCAGTACCGTGTCATGCACGGTTTGGAACAGTGGCCCTATCAGGAATAATTGCGTAAGTGTAACTTTACTATCGTTTTTATAGTATTACTTTTTTTTAAAGCACTAACGCCTGCTTTAGAAAATTTCAAACATTGAAATTTATTGAGAGAAAAATTCCATCCTCGGAAGGGATTCGAACCCACGTCTTCTGACTCTCCCTGTCAGACGCCATTGACCAATTAGGCCACCGAGGTTCTGGTCCGAGCATCGAATTTTAACTCTCTATTTGAATAACCGTCTTGCGGGGACGGAGCGACATCTATTGGACAGTTTAACAGTACCATCCAACCGAAAGAAGCATTATTTAGAAATACTCAAACTTTTCGTATTGACATAGCAGCCCTTGTAATTTTTATAGTATTACTTTTTTTTAAAGCACTAACGCCTGCTTAAGCGATCTCAAACATTGAAATTTATAGAGAGAAAAACTCCATCCTCGGACGGGATTCGAACCCGCGTCTTCTGACTCTCTTTACTATCGTTCACGTGAAACAGTACAAACTGACATTTTTACTTTACAACTAGGCCAAATGTTACACAGATAACTCATAGTTTGTAAGCCAAACCGTGACGCGTTGACCCTTACAATACGAACACCTTTTAAGAATGCCACTCTCCTTCCGAGCAATATAAGTCCCTGCACCGGCAGGAAGTAAATGCCAGAGTTTCAGTTTGAGTAGTATAATTGTTTAATCTGTGGCATTGCTAAAACGTATTACGCGAGAACACAGTCTCATCGCCGATCAATCGATTTTGTTCTAAGAGTTCCTAAAGGTTAAAGACTTGTTGATTGTTGACATCCTATGGTAGACAAAAATACATTTCCTTAGCAAACTTGTTTGCTGAATAACCGTGACAATGCCAAACAAAAGGTATATATTCATATATAGAACCACAAGCTGGTGTCCGCGAAGTCGTCTGCGCAGGATTAGTACTTCGAGTAGCTTACTATCTTCTCCAAAGCCATATCTCTCTTTATACCAAAACGTCATAAAATAGTTGCATGGTTATATGAGAAAATTGTTATGCTTAGTAAATCAATCAGTAAACACTAATACTAAAAACAGTACCTATGTACATAAAAATATCAAATTAATCACTATGGAAAAAGCCGTCATTACATTTCATCACCCTTGACGGTATTTGTGTTACATTTCATCACCCTTGACGGTATTTGTGTTATATTTCATCACCCTTGACGGAATTTGTATTACATTTCATCACCTTTGACGGTCGTCGAGCAAGCCTAGTGTAGCGAGCTGTCAAAATAATAGTGCTTTTGACTTAGAAACTGACACACACTTTGACAGAACTGTCATCATTACGATCTTGACGTAGGCGGAGATCTTATTATTATGTCTATGCTGTGCCCAAGAATATTTCTTTCGCTTTTTCACCCGCGTGGTGATGATGATGATGAAAAGTATCCAGCCCCACATCTACCTCCACATCAAATTTCATCAAAATTGGCCCAACCGTTCGAGCGCGAAAGAGTAACAAAGATAAAGATCCACACATCCTCACAATATCTATACATCCATATTCACAAACTTTCGCGTTTATAATATTAGTTGGATTAGCTGCACCCCGTGGCTGCACTTTGTTTTATGTAATAGGTACATTAGATAATACGAACAAGTTAGCTTATTATGTCCTTCCGCCGTTATTCGAGGCCTTTAAACAATATTGAGAGATGACTTCTTCCGTTTCCGGCCGTATTTAGTCGTTGTAGTTCCATTTTTCGCCGCAAATATGGCAACTTCCGGCCGCCATGTTCACCAGGTGACATCCCTTGTGCTTCTCTTCATTGGCGTCTTGATTTTCGAGCCGTAACGTTTAACGCTGTTAGCGTTCGTGAAAATTTTTCAAGTAAATTTTCTGTAATATAATTTTAAAAGAATATTGAGTTGTAGTTTCTAGTTTAAACATATTTATAATTATTTACGTAATAAGATCGAGTAATCGTGAAGTTTTTTGCAATTACTACCAAATAATGTCGGAAAGTGAAGAAAACGTGCGCCAGTGTGAACCGTCGTCATCCTCATCCACCAGTGGCGATGAGGACCCACGAAAGCATCGTAAGTGGAAGCGGTCTCGCAAGGACGACGGAGGTCAGAAAAAAGAGTAAGGTATTAGAACGCCTTACCGAACAAGTAAGTCAGATTCATAACTATTTGGCATGTAGTACCTACCCCACTCAGGGTTGGTACCCGGTTGGTCCCGAGTATCACCTCCCAGGAGTGTCGAATGAGGATCACCTGGTGCCCGGCCAGCAAGATGCGCCTACTGTCGAGTTGCCCGCCGAGTCGGTTCTCAAATTCGAATTCGATTTGACGACAAATCTAAAATAACCTACAATTCCAAGTGCCTCTTCTGACCATTTGCAACTGTTAAATTCATTGCAACATTTTAAATCTGATAACTGGACAAACGTTCGTTACTCTGAAATTCAAAAATCGTACAATGCTCGTCCGGGGTTCATTGAACTGGAGGTGAACGATGAGATTAAACAGTTCGACAAGTCGAACAATTTGATTGCAACTGATAGGTCCTTAGGTGCGGTAACACATGCGGTAAATATGCAAAGTGACGCTTTAAAAGCAGGGGTATCTGAATTGATGCAGTGGGCTCATGATAGTGAGTGTTGATAAAGACTCATTGCTAACAAAAATTAAAGACACTTTTTCGGGTGATTTTCAAAAAATCTCCCTTGATTGTTTGCAATTACTGTGTGGTCGCCGAGCCGATGTCATTGAACAAAGACGAGATGTATTTCTCAATTTAGTCAAAGATAAATTCTTAAAATCAACCTTGAAAAAGATACCCCCATCTTGCGAGTTTTTATTCAGTAAAGTAGAGTTCTCGGAATTTGTAAAAAATAATGGAGGTACTAATAAAATTTTCTTAAGACCCTCCTTCTCTGCGCAAGAGAAGAGAGTTACATCTGGATCTCAGGCTGCGCAACCTGGACCCAGTAGTTGTAACCAAGCCGGTCGCCCCACGGCACCGTTTGCGTTACGATACCAAACTCCTCAAGGGGTTAGACAGTATGCCCCGATGCAATCGTATGGGTTTTAATTATGATTTTCCAGGCTACACTGGAAACCAACGGTTCTTTCGACCTCAATTTAAACCACAGTCGTTTACCGCGGGTCAACAGGCCCCGGCTAATCTGAGAAAACCATTTAGTCAACAGGGAACCTCCAGTCAAAGCAATATCGTGCGTGGCAGGGGGCGGGGTAATAGAAAATATTGACATAGTACAACCATTTCAGGGAGGCAGGCTAGGGATGTTCGTGGATGTGTGGACGGAGTTTGGGGCGCAGACTTCTTTACTGCACATAATAACAGGGTACAAAATTCCTTTCCAAGCACAGCCACCGCTTGTTTTACCGCGCCTCACCAGTGGCCGATATCAAACTGCTCCATCTTATGCAATGGATCAGACTATAAAAAATTTAATGATGGAAAAGATTTTAGAGCACGCTTCCGAAACGCCGAGTTTTTTATCTACCCTGTTTTTAACCCCGAAAAGCGATGGTTCAATGCGCCCTATTTTCAACCTAAAAAGATTGAATCAGTTTTTAAAAGTAACCAAATTCAGACTTATCTCCGTTCATCGAATCCCAGAATTTTTACAACCATACGATTGGATGGTAAAAATCGATCTATCATTCTATCTTCAGGCCTACTATCATTTGCCAATAGCACCATCCCACCGGTGCTTTCTAAGACTACTTTACCGCGGCCGACTCCTTCAAATGACCTCTTTGCCATTTGGACTTGCCACCGCTCCCAAAGTGTTCGCGTCTCTCTCAAACTGGACAGCGGAAATTCTGAGAGAGCAGGGGATTAGTGTCGCAGTCTTTCTCGACGACTATTTGATTGCGTGTCAGGACAGGTCGAGGTTGGAGGAGCAGACTCGGACCGTTCTCAGGACTCTACGACACTTAGGTTGGGTCATCAACGCCTCCAAGTCGGTTCTAGTTCCCCAAAAATCATTGGAATATCTAAGTCTAGTATGGGACACATGAAGAAAAGTTTGCCCGAGAAGAAAATCCAAGGTCTACGGGTCACTATAACGAAGTGACTCAACCGACAAAAGGCGGCGCTTCGCGACGTTCAAAGTTTGGTGGGAACATTGAATTTTGCCCGGCTAGCTGTTCCACAGGGTCGATTAAACTTCCGTTGCCTCTTGACACATTGCAACGACCTACTTCGGAGCAATTCCGTAAACAAGGTTCCCTTTCCTTTACAGACAATCAAAGAACTGGAGTGGTGGATGCAGAACTGCGACAAGTCGACTCGACGTCACCCTCCGTTCTTGACACATTTTCTTACAGCCTTGATGCAGCCGACTCGGGGTGGGGAGCAGAGTTGAACGGCGTGCAAGTACGGGGCGACTGGTTGAGCGGAGAAGAGTCAGTTCATTCCAATCAAAAAGAAATGTTGACTATTCTGAAATGTTTGTACCAATTCGGTCTTTATCTGAGTCATTCGTCTGTGCTGCTTCAATGCGACAACAAATCAGTCGTAGCATACCTGAGGAACGAGGGAGGAATTCGATCGGTACAGCTAATGAGTCTGACATACCAGATTTTCAAAATTTTAGATCGTTTCGACATTCACTTAGTCGCACATCACATTCCGGGAAAATTCAATGGTGTCGCCGATCGTCTTTAATGGTGTCGCCGATCGTCTTTCTCGGAAGTAGATACTCCCCGAGTGGCACCTGCTTCCTGCGTTGACAGAGGTTGTCTTTCAAAAATGGGGTGTCCCAGAAGTAGATTTGTTTGCGTCGAATCGTGCCCACGTTGTTCCAAAATATGTCAGCTTAGATCAGACAGACCATGCAGCGTGGAGACACAACGCGTCTGCCTGGGAATGGAAGTTCAAACTAGCGTGGATATTCCCCCCATCCAAATTTATTACCGAGAGTCCTCATGCATCTCAATCGAGCGATAGGCACATATTTAATAGTAGCGCCGAGGTGGCCTCAGGCGTTTTGAAGAGCGGATCTAAAAGCTCGTGCCATAGCACCACCATTCACAGTCCGTCAGTTAGAGTCCAAACTAATAGACCGGTCGACGGGCCATCCCCCGCCAAAAGTACAGGACATGACGCTCGAAATTTGGAAATGTGGGGGTGGTCTGAAACAGTAGGGTCTTGGTCTACACAACAAAAGACCTTATTGCGGGCAGGATGGCGGGAGTCTACTCTCAACACGTACAAACCTGCGTGGGCGCGATGGGTAAAATGGTGTCAGAACTCTGATGTTAATCCTACTAATCCGTCGGGCTCTGACTTAGCACAATTTTTGGCCGATCTCCACCTTAAAGAAAAGTTAGCATACAGAACGATTTTGGTCCATAAGTCTGTAGTTTCTACTTTGTGTACTACTAAAGATAATTACCAGCTTAGCTCTAATGTATTAGTTAAACAGATATTAAAATCCATCGCTACAAGTAATGCTAAAACTCGAACTGAAACAAATATTTGGGATACAAATACTGTAATATCTTGGTTGTCAAATAGTGAGTTATCTGTTCAAAATTTGTGGGAAGTCTCACGACGGTGTGCTATTTTACTATTACTTTGCTCGGGGCGTAGAGTACATGATCTCACACTTTTAAGTGTATCGGACAGTAACTTTATAGATGATACTGATGCGAACTGTGTAACTTTCTGGCCTATATATGGATCTAAAACTGATTCGGCGTCGTATACTCAATCTGGTTGGAAATTGTATTCAAATAACGAGAACCCTAATATAGATCCTGTGTTATGGGTAAGAAAGTTGGTACAGATCGGTACGAACAGACGTAGAGAAGCTAAAGTAAATAATCTGTTTTTAACAGCCCGAGGACCAGCCAAAGCTGCTTCTCGAACTATAATCGCGGGCTGGGTTAAATCGGTTTTATCCGATGCTGGTGTTGATGCAACCCCTGGAAGTCTGAGATCAGCTGTAGCATCTAGGGGTTGGGTAGACAGAGAACCATTAGACAAAATCTTAGCAAGAGCTAATTGGAGGTCAGAAAATACATTTTCTAAATTCTATAAAAAAGAAATAAGATCTATGCCTAATCCTAGATCAAATAGTCTTTCATTGGGAGCTCTTTTTGAACCTGTAAGATAGTCGTTGATTAGTTGTCTATTTTGATAATAAATTAAACATGTAACATATATTATAGCTGGTTGTACATTATTATAATTTGTAAATATAGCATTATGTTATGATAGTTATAAGTATTTTATTATAAATAGTTCAAGTATATTTTAGTATTACGTAATCACATTGGCGTCTCGTTCACCAGGCGAAAACAAACAATGTCTCAATATTGTTTAAAGGCCTCGAATAACGGCGGAAGGACATAATAACAGAGTTTTACCTACCATTAAAACTCATATTATGTCCGGAGCCTTATTCGAGGCCTTACAGTAAACTCTGCCTGGTGTTAGTTAAGTTATAAATAAGTAGGTTATTGAGACCACAATGAAGAGAAGCACAAGGGATGTCACCTGGTGAACATGGCGGCCGGAAGTTGCCATATTTGCGGCGAAAAATGGAACTACAACGACTAAATACGGCCGGAAACGGAAGAAGTCATCTCTCAATATTGTTTAAAGGCCTCGAATAAGGCTCCGGACATAATATGAGTTTTAATGGTAGGTAAAACTCTGTTATTATATAATTCAACATTTGAACAGTAGGTACGTACTTCTGTATAAAGGCTACTTAATTCGTGGAATATGACGCCTGATGTTCCGTAGTCGTCGAAACGCTCGCACCAAAGGTCGAAATTGGGTAGGCGCTAACCGGCATTGGCGTGAAAACTATAACACCAAGCAAAAATATGTTATTGTTGTGTAATGATTTGCAGTAAATAATGACTTTGATGATAATAATTATGATAATTATTTATCATCGACGTCGAGTCTTAAAATTTTGAGTATCTTCAATTATAAAATGGAAGTAGGTTTCATTTATATGTATATTATTTTTCTATAATTATCGTCTCATTACTTATTAAATAGTAGTATAAGAATATACGATTGGGTTGACATGCACTAACTGAAAAAAAATCTAAATAATACAGAATAGAAAAGTTGTTGGCAGCTAAGCAGCCGTTAGCGCGAGATTTCTTTCACATCAAACAAAATATAGAATCCCGAGAACCTAATTAAACTGGCGGACGAGTTGAGGGTCGTCGGTTGAAAAAGTGAAAGGGATGTTGCCTGCAACTTTAATTACGAACTTTTGTACAATTTGAAGGCATATCTTTGCCCGGCTGAATACGGGTGCTGAGGGGTTGTCCGCTCTAGAGCGCGCATCTTCAGAAAGCTTTTCTAGGTGGGTATTTCCCAGCCCATTTAAAAGCCTAGATGCCTGTTAACTCTCACGTATCTCGCTGACTGACTGTTTTATAGAAATTGGCACATTAGTGTACTTCTTACAATTAGCTGATTTGAAAGCCAAGCCAACCCGTTCTTAGAGCGGAACCCTTCAGCGAAACACGTGAACCGATCAGATGATATCCGGCACGGATAGAGTATTTTTCTACAAGTCACCGCGTGAATAGTGTCTGTGCCCGGTCCGGAAATCTCCGTAGAAGCTGTTATGTAAAATCATTACAGTGTCAAGGTTAAAAAGCATTGTAGCTCGCTGGAGGCAGCTGAAGTGATATTACTCGGGGAAAGAGACTCAAAAATAAGTGTCTCGTGGTGACGAGCACAGTGCAGTGATGCGTAAAAGTACAGATATAAGCTCTGGGTGGCACTGCAACTATTACGGGCAAACATATAGCTTACCACCAGGCCCACGATTTGCTCGCATCGCCACTTAATAAAAAAAGGCAGTAACTACAATCCTTCCTGATTGGAATTTGCTTCGACACGGCGCTCCACAATGTTGCCCTATTTCCCAACTTTATCTTAGTTTCCAGCGGGCGAAGTTAAATTGATCATTGTAAACTAGTATAATAGGTTCTAGAATCGTTCCCAGCGTGCCGAGACCTTGAGACGTGGAATTCTTTTCACACGTCCAGTATTGCTTCCATTTGATAAGTTCTAGCTTTGGAAAGTTTATCGTGAAATACGATTGGAACGATTCCTCATTGAATTTAAAGCTTCAATATTTTATCGAGTATTTGAAGATAGGTTCTTAGGGTTCTGTAGTCACAAGCAGTTTTATAACGCGATAGTAAAATTATGATGATTCTTGAAATGTTCTTTGCTTTGGAAGGCATGTTAAGTAAGGTCATCGTATCAATCGCAAATACTAACTGATGTACCGTAACATTGCTTTTTGCGAAATTTCAAGATTCTAGCTTTTTACATTTAATTCCCAATCTGTGATTCTAAGTAAACCGAAAGTATTCCCTTGTGAAATCGCAAAATGTGCGACATAAACGGTCATATCTTTTGATCGAGCTGAGTTTATTTTTTCACAACTGAAAAATACAGGAATAGGCTCGAGTATTATATGTAAATTTCAATTGGATACCTCCACGCGATTTTAAGAAAAAGGGTCTTGACAGACAGACAGACAGGCAGACGAAAAACAAATTTATATATAATGGGTTTCCATTTTCATTTATGTACAGAACCCTTTAACCTTCTTTAGTGTCGCGTGGGCATATAAATATAAATCGTGTTATAAATGGCATCTATTCTTCAATCCCTATTTAGCATCTCTTCCTGTTTACGTAATTTACCTCCTCAGTACGTTATTTCCAATTCATGTAATTGACATTTTATTGTAATAGCTAAATTCTAGAAATGTATTTGCCCTGCGAAAATCATAAATGAGATTGTGATTAGTTAACAAAGGCCAAAAGAAGAAAGGGTTATTTAAGATTAAATAATTTTTCTCCAACAAGAAATGTATTAACTATATATTTTTCTTTCAGTTTTGTTTATAATTTAAATGCACGCTTCTGCTGGTGGAATCTTATAAAGATTTTTATTTAAAATATCTGATAAATAAGAAATAGTTCTGCGAACAGTAGACCACGCAAGCACAGTTTTGTTAGCGTATTTTGCAGTTTAGTAGAAAAAGAAGGATATGCAGACTTTACAGGTCAGTTACCTAATGTGTGTAACAAAATATGATCAAAATCGATTATTAATAGCGCCCCAGCAAACTTTTTCCAAAAAGTTCCCCTCCATTCAAAAAGCGCAGACGACAAATTTTTTTACTGTGTAGTAGAACATGTACTAAGTTTCTTTACGATTGTTTAAAAAAACGCGACCTGCACAGCACGACAAACATACGGGCAGATGAAAGTTAATTTGGCCAGTTAAAGCAGAGATGCTTCAATAGCTCGGTCAATTATTCCATTAAGTGTCAAACCTTCAGACACAATAGAAATTTCACTGATAAGTTAACTTTGAAACATGATTATCTTGTATGCAAAACATATTTTTGTGTGGTAGAGTTCAGATAATCTCAAACTGTTATACAGTTCAGTAGTACGCTAATGATATTGATTTCTATTCTACGAGTATTAAGAGGCCGGCTGCGCAAGTGCCGGATCTTAAACTCCACGCCTTTCAATGACAGTTGCAGTGACACCTAAATCTTCTAGTTAAAGTTAATTTTGCAATTCACTACGCTCAACACTCACAGACATTGGTTTCGAAGTAATATTGCAAGTGCTAGAGAACAGTTCAAACACCAACACATTTATGCTTGCGCACTCACCAAGACGAACTTTTGCACAAAAGTCCTGGTAATTGTTCCAATTGTGAATGCTTGTATTTTCTGCAAAATGTCGATACCACATGTAAGCCTTTTAGATACAGGATAGTATGTTAATACTTAGTATTATTACAACCGTGTTAGCCTTGTAGTGACCCTATCTTTAAAGCAAAAGGCCTATAGTTCGATCCCTAGCCGGGTCAATATTTAGTATGGTGAGTAAAAATATTTGCTGTCGCGTTTTAGATATTTGTGATGTGTTTGTGTCCATGCCTATCGCGAAAAAGGTTCTAGTGCGGGAGCATGGTTGCGGGGACGCTATTATTATTATTAATCTTCTTATACATAATAATCATTAATTAATTGTCTTGTGAGCACTATTTATAATCAACACAAAGGACGTAAGTATAAATGCGCTGTTACAGAGTTTACTCGATCCCTGAAGAGACATACCTAGAAAGTACTTCGTAAACATAACTGAATGCATACATATTATAGAGGGCCATATGAAAAGTAGCAACAGAATGCATAAATTTGCATATTTCTACCAAATTGATACATGTGTAGCACTACAGGGCTGATATGCTGAAGGTTACAGATTGAATGTATTTAAAACCAAATAAATAAAACGAAAAAAGTGTATGAAATACTTTACTGAATAAGGCTGCTAATACTATAAAAAGCAATAGGACTAATATGGACACAACGAGTTACAGGGGATCAATATCACGTAGAGATATTGTAATTCTCTTATAAACGCGTTGTTATATACGAACTCCTCGTCTATTGTACAAATAAACAAGTGCAGGTCAAGCTCAAGTCGGCTAGAAGACATGCCCTATTTAGATAAGGGCTAACCTTAGTGACATTGGTATCAGCGGTAATTATTATCTAAGTGCGTCAATAAACACAGTATTTCGCTATGGTTTAAACAATTGAACGAATCGAGTAAAATTTAAGTGCGGCGGGCATCGAGTGAATACATAATATACACAATAGCCAAAGAAAACATGTGAAAATCAGAATTGTTCTGATATAAAAAAAATCAAAGAACAGGATGGTTCAGATCCCAGATATTCCGACCACGGACCTCACAAAGAAGAATATGCGTCGTCATGTCGTCCTCTTCAAATATAAATACCCAAGACACTACAACGAATTTTAATGAAGGCATTTTGCTAAGTAACGTTACCACCGTTTGCTTACGATCGGAATTTTTCGCTGAACGTAGTGGGAATAGTTAGGTTGATTGGATTTTGGAGGATTGGAGGTCCAAAAGAAGGTGCGATATGTTATTATACCCATTGGACGTTCGAATTTGGATGTAGGCTAGAGATTCGGTATAATGTGTGATATATATAATGTGGTGATACGGCAATACTTTGAAGAATCGAATACACAGTCAACCAGGTGCAACTGGGAGTTAATATGGCCATGGTCAAATTATAGTTTTATAGATCCCGAAATAGTCTTGATCAAAAATTCGGCATAAAAAAAGGAATTTCGATAACATATATGTAGTAAACCTGTCAATATAAAACACTGTATACCACAGTGTGTACACCAGGAATAATTTAATTATGACTAAATGCAACATGATGATGATGATTATGATATTTTAATTATGATGATCAATTTGGTTGATCTCTTATCACATACCACCCCTATCATTGTCACCTGGTCACCGAGTTTACCTGACTATGGCACATCAAATGGAAGGGTTATGTATTTGAACGGTTTGTATGTATGTATGTTTATCTGTTCTCTCATTACGTTTAAACTACTTATCATAATTAAAAAAATGAGGCGACGTGGGAAGTATATTGTTCGCCCGCTAGTGGCTAGTAGGCTTTGTGACGACACATTAAATATGGAGCTGTCTAAGAGTCACGCACTCAAGACCGAAACAAAAAATCAGTCTGCTATCATTGATCAGGGATTTTAAAATGAAGGTAGAGTTTGTATGCCATGTTTTTCTCAAGCGTACCGTTTGCGAGATATCTCCCGTCAAAGTCATGTAACGTTATCTTGTTAAATGAGCATTATCTAGTACATGTAGAAGAACAAATATTAAACAGGAAACAATTGATGTAGCTTTGCAAAAAACCTATAGTAAAATATAAAATAAATTTAAATAAAAAATAAGTTTTAAAACTAAACTCGACTGCTACAAATACGCTGTAAAAAGTATGATACAAATATTTACATCAAAAATTCTTATGTACATACTATTCGATATGTATTAAACAACTTATATGTATTATAGTAGATTATGATACTGTTGCATAATAAGGGTTCTTATAACATGAGTGTGTTTTAAAAAAACGAGCCGTAGGCGAGTTTTTTATAGTATCACACGAGTGTTATAAGACCAAGTTATGTACAGTGTCATACACTACTTTATCTACTCTCATCCTATAATACGTAAAACAATATTGCAAATAAAACGCTGAATATAACAACAAATTTATTTTTACTTGTAATAATTATTGATGTTCTGAATATTACAATTATGAAAATGAATTTGAACCGGACAGGAAGCGTTATTGGAGGTACTCGGAGAGGGTATGTTAATGTTGACCTCATTTCTGTTATTTTCAATACTGTTAAGTATTGAATTGGATAGAGCGATCTTGTTAGTCATTGAATCATCTACATAGCCTTCTGCAACTGTCGTTGACTTCCAACCACCGTTTCGCTTTAGTTTATATCTCCACCAGAGTTAAATAGCAAGGTCGCAGATGTTCGGCGAAAGCAGTGTACAATTCGGGGTCGGTAAGTTGAAGATAGCTGGCAATAACTTTGCCTAAAGCTCCAAATTTGTTAATGCCAACTCTCTGCGTCGTGCATTTTCCGTCAATATAGTTTAGAAAAAAACTGGGATTGCTGCACTCAGTTGGTCGTAGCTCTATGGATTTTTTGCATTGTTCATAATATTTCCCAGTAATGGTAAAAGAGCGGTCCGTCTTGGTTTTAGTTTTACTTATTTTGATCAATAGTGTAGTTTCGAAGATTTCAACATCTTTGAATTGTATGTTGTATAACTCTTGCCGTCGGCAAGCACCCATTATACCAAAAATTAGTGCAATCTGTAACAACTCATTTATATATATTACGGTAAATTAACTCAATATTAACAAAAAAAAGTACATGGTTAACTTATAAACAACTAAAATACCTTTGTGAAGAGATGTATTGTGTCTGGGTCTTCATTTAAGAACTTATTTATCTGCTCTGCTGTAAAAGTCTTGGACATTTTCCCTTTATATCCTTGTGAGTTTCGTTTCAAAAATGCAATCAGCTTGCTATATTTAGTTATGTCAACTTCGTTGTAAATATTGAGTGTACTTTTAATCATGGAGTATTTAACCCACATACTTGACACTTTATATTTTTCAGATAACTGTTGAAAGTACGCTAACAACACATTTTCAGAAAATGATGTAGCATTTTTATTCATTTTTCATTCCATGAATTCGTGGTAACATTTATTATAGTTGTTCCTAGATTTCGCCGGCAACAGGTTCATGGTCATGTTTGACGCAGCTTCCAGAATGTCTGGTGGTGTACAATCACCACATCCCCGCTTTCAGACATGTTTTTACACAAAAACCTATGTATTTTACAAACAAAACCAAACTTTGTTTAAATATTGAAAAGATTTTTAAATGTCAAATGTTGGCGCCAAGGCGCAAACATCGATTGCACATGCGTGTTGCGTCGTCGCAGACTTGTTCATTGAAACCTTTTTTTTTTAAAGAAGAGGTTCAACCTCCTTGGTCCAGCTGGAGGTTGTATAGGTGTATCGTTATGATTAAAAAGTTATATTATGTTGCAGGTGTCCATACAAGACCTGTATCGTAATTAAACTTTTAATTATTTAATTACGTAAGTAATGTTTTTCATAAGAATTTTGTTTTCAGTTTTATAATCTTTGTATTATAGTATCAGAGTAGATAAAGTATTTTATTGTTTTTCATACATATTCATAGTGGTGTTCAGACGATAACCGTTTTCGTACTCCATGCCTTAAGTTGCATATTTAATACACGATATTTATACATAATATTTTGTTCGTAACAATTTCAACTGAGAATATTTTCTTGTTTTATACTTTTTAGAGAGTGTTTTTAGGTGGATTTTAGTTTTAGAAAAAAAAATTATGTCACACGTGTGTCACCTCCAAATAGCTCAGAAATGGCATCCAGCAATAGATAAAGACAGCAATAGCTTTAGAATACGGTATATGTTGCCGTCTTGCCGTACTTTTAATGAGAACAAAGGATTTAACTCAGGGCTTACGGTCATCTTACTAAACATTGGTTTAGTAAAATATGCGTAGGTATGTCATCCGTGTGTAAGTCATGAATACTTAACAATTTCAAACAAATGTATCTATTATCGTAGCCGATGTTGAAATTCAAAATTAATAATCTTTGAAAGCTCATCCTACTTTCTACTAATATTATAAACGAGAAAATTTGTTATATATGGATATATGGATGTTTGTAACTCTTTCACGCAAAAACTACCGATTGGGTTTTAAGGAAATTTTGGACGTAGATAGATGAGGCGCTGGAAAACCATACACACTATACCAGGCATTTTTTATGCAAATAATGTTTAATATGTAAATTATTAGATATAGTAACATTATTTGCTAAATACGAAATATAACTCCAGTCAATTGAATTAATAACTACTCATTTATGTATACTCGAATGTATAAGGAATACATAAATTTTCCTCAAATATACCACCAATCTGTCTTTTGCTGAAATAGGTTTCCCACAGTTAGTATCTTGATTAACTAAGTCATGTTTAATTTTGTTATATAGTTTATTGAAGCAGTCATTTATCATCCGAAAAGAATAAAATTATAATTCTTCATCTTTACATTATCCATTAAGAAAACGTCTATGAAATTCCCCTTTTTCGTCATAATGCTGATATTGACAACAAAATCAATAATTAGTCTTCTAATAAAAAACTATCTTCAAAAACATGGTAACAGTAATTTAATGGTGCCGCGTGGAACTTCCAACAGCGGATTTTGTGAGCAACTGAATGCTCGAACGCAAAACTGACCTAGTAAACCGACCGTGACCGCGTGACTGCTATCTGTCTGAACAGACCCTTAAGAAAGCTAAAACAATTTTTACCAAAAATATGAATCTATTTATGCTCAGAAAACCCTAAGATATCGCCCCGTGTGCACAAATTTATTCAGCCGTCATAGACACGGCGGTTAGTTATTACAACGGCAAACACAACAACACAAAAACAAGTAACCACGAGTCAAAAACTAAGACTACAGAGCCTGTACTACGGTATCCTGATTTGATTTACTTATACTCCCCCAGCCACAGGTCAAAGACACATGTTCATGTACACAAACGTTTGACCTGTCCGTGTACTTACTGTGCCAACCGGCCAGTCAAATATATTTAAATATAATGTCACTATTCTGTCATAAGTTCAAGTAAAACGTATATTCGTGAAAATATATACAAATCTGAAGTTAAAAGTGATCATTGCAACTTTAGCCATATAATTTTAAACTTATAATAATCTTACCTGGTATTAGACTAGCGAAGACTTATCCTGTTTTTTCTGAAGGACCTATATATTAGAATAAAGTCTCAAATGACGTCACAGAGGTCACGGTAAGTAAATTTAAATTAGCTGTAAAAGTTAAAGAAGTTTAAATATTCCACTTCTGCCAAATTATCATCTGTACGTAATTTAACATAATAATTTAAAAAAAACATAAAAAATTGAGGCTAGCCGCATTCGTGGTACCACCCGCGTAGTAATGAATAATGAGATATTGACCGAAATAGGACAAATCGAAAATTCCAAAATTTATAAAAATTGTTTCAGATCCAGTTCTTTATTTATAAATGGTGTAACTATTACGACTTTATTTTATATAAAAAGATTATGAAGTACTTAATAATAAAGCATATTCTTCAGCTTGGTCAACACGGGGATAAAATATATGGCCGGTTATCCGGCAAAATCTTCCGTCGGCTTCCGCGAAATTATTTTTTATACCTAGTCTCTCTCTATACAGCAATATACATATAGCTGCAAACAGTATTGTATTCGCACAGGCTGTTTGAACTTTATATGAAGCAGCCAATGTTAATCCGGACTTTGTCCTATATAAAGATTTAAATATATACCAACATATATTTATGTAAGTAAAGTTTATGGCGTCTTTTGTGGGCTGTTTTCTTCAACCGCAAAACATTTCATTTGTGTTTTAGATTGAGACCGGGGTCTTTGTATCGGCCGTGTTATATACCCGCTACCGTACTAAAACAAATGTTGTTAGTAAGAAAGTGGGTCGAGTGTTCTATGTGAAAATAACAGTTTTGTGGCTATGACGTGGAATGATGAGAAGTTGAATTTCATATGAAAAATCCTTATGTAATGAACAGTGACTTTAGATACGAGTATGTTTGGTTTTTTTATGGTTTATTATAAACTCACTGTTCTGTCTAACGGCCGTTTTCAATATACTATCTATCCATAGTTTTCCTTACTACCGATAGATATTTGACATAACGTGTCGATACAAATAGTGTCAAATATCTATTTCTAGTAAGGTAAACCGACGATACATAGGTTATTGAAAACGGCCGTAAGTCACGTCACTTTACTTTACTTTAAAGCGGTGGATACATTACTAAAACTTTCTGTAAGGCGATTGGCGATAAAAACACAAAAACCATGATTTTGTACACTTCACCTAAGTACACTCGTGCACTGTTACAAACGGTTAATAATTCACCACTACGGCATCTCCTTTTTCAACTCGTCTTTGTTGAGTATTTTCATGCCATCCATGTTTTTATAATAATTTTGTGTATCTGGTGTTATCAACAACTATATAAACTACTGTTCGATCTACACTGAATATTAGGAATATGTAATGTATTAATTTAATGTGTTATTATAAATACATATTTTGTTTTAATCTCATAGTTTCATCATAACCTTATTTATCTTTATTTTTTAAATAATAGATACTATTTATAGAATTACTTACTATGAATATCGCATCACCACGTTTTTATATTTCATTGGATTCTCCGTTCATTGCGTTTCGCTGGACCATGCAGATTGTTTCGAATATAATAAATACGTTTATTAATATACACGTATTTTACCATATTTTGGACTTTTATTTATTATCTATATATTATTAACTGTTATATATTACGGAATTAATAATTTTAATTATTATGTTATCTATATATCTTGTTCCTAATGCACTAAAACCCCTTTATTGAACGCACTCTCTCATTCGTTGTTTTCAGAGGTCACGCCTTTTGTTAGGTTGTTCTTTGTGCATAATGTGATTAAATGACCCTTAGAAGCTGATTTCTTACCTCGTAGGCAACTCGGCCAAAGCCATGAGCGGGCCAACTATTGTAAAACTTATAAAAAAGACAAGTCATTATGCAGTACCAAGCTGGGTGTGCTTTTGGACTTGTTCTTATTTCAGTCTTAGATGTTTTTCTTTCATTAAGCCAAGATGCTAAAGTTAATTAACGCAGGCTCCTTACAAGAGTGTATTTTTAGTAAAACTACTGTTAATGAAATTGGCATAAAGCGTTCTTGAAACCTTTAAGAGCAGTAGAACTCTTTGTGAATAAGTTCGCCCGGCGAAGTACTGCCACCATATAATTTTCTACAGCGAAGCGGTATTGATTGCTATACTGTGTTCAGTTTTGAAGGGTACGGGCGTCGACGAAATTACAGGCACATGATACTTAACAAGAAAATGTTTCAGCTTTACAGGCGCAGTGTGTTCTAGATTGAGTTTACCACTTAACCGAAGAGGGCCACGTGCTTGTACCGCCTTCTGATAACATTAAAAAACCAATATTATGTAAGAATTTATTACTAGGGTTCACAACATCATTGTATGTTATTGTTATTTATTTCTTATGATGGGTTCCTGTGTTAGACTATTGATAATGACTGTATTGCTTTTGGTTTAAAGAAAATTTTATTTTTTATTTCTGATGGACTAGTGTTTGATGTTCAGTGATGATGCAGTCCAAGGTCTCACACTGGATCTATGGACTGGCTCTTAAGGACCGAGGATAAGCTACCGGCTCAGCGACAGTTTTCTATCTTGAGTGTGGTAGCTAGCCAGCCGGGTACCTGCAGGAAGTGCCTTCCACCATGCTGTGGGTATTTTATGTTATTTCCCGAGATACGACAAATTGAAAAACGCAAAAACTATAAAAAATTGGTCCAGATCCAGTTCTTCAGTTATAAATGGTGTAACTATAACTTTTTATACATATATTATTAAACATATTTATTTATATCCTCCAAATTATGATAAACATTCGTATCCTCAAAAATAGCGTCACAACTTTTTCTCGTCGGAATGTTCGGAAACTTGACATTTTCGTGACATAAGGACTTTTCAACTTATATCCGGAGTTCGCGAACTTGTATATGGGAACGACACTTTTAGTGGGATTTATCGTTTGTTTGAGACATTTTTACTCGAATATACTATTATTTATGAAAGGGTTGACGGCAGTGATATTGTCAATAGATAGGACCGTGGAATTATATTAGTATAGTTACGAGCAATTTTGTAATTTTGAGAGTCAGCGACCCTTAGCTACTCTTAGTTTAGTGTGTTACCATTTATGATCACATATGGTATCATTTATTAACAAAGAAGTCACAGGAGAGAAGCTTTAATTGATGTATTAAACCCCAAAAGTAAAAAAAATTCGTAGTACCTATTAATATTTATCCATGATACAATTTGGCAGTAATTATCGATAAAAGACAGCCCACGAGATCTGTCACGGTTAGATCTATGCTAGAGACAAAGTACGATAGATTTCATGGTGGTAGTGCTACATTGTAACCCTGCGTATTACAGCCGAATGTGCCGGCACGACCGGGGAAGTACGACACTCTCATATGACACCGACGTGAAGTTATATAGCTTGCTATTGCACTTCAGTCGGTCTGTCGTAGGTTCCGGAGGCCCAATTCCCCCCTTCCCTTCTTCTTCCCCTTCCCCCTCCTCCATCCCAGCCTCTGACCCTTACTGAGCCGCCTGCTCGTCTGCCAACCTATCCCATAAAAATAAGATAAATAAGTTTATCGCCGTGGCAAGTTTATCGAACCGAGGACCCATGCTTGCATGCTTGCAGGTCTAATCAACAACCAAACCACACACCGGAGACTATTTATTTTACGTCTCAACTTTACGATATTAATTGTGGATTTAGTTTAGTGCCGTTCTGCTCGTGCTGCGGCGGCTGTAAAACGAGGACTGACGATTTGCCAATATTTAACGTTATATTGTCCATATTAAATAGCGGTTTATCATAACATGTTCAAGTAAATTATCATATTTATTTCGGTACGTGTAAATAATAAAGTAAGTAGAGTATATAATTTATAAAAAAATCGTCGTATCCAATCAAACAAACTGATTGAATACAAACGATTACTTTTAAAACAAATGCTAGTTAATGATTCTCAAATAACACGAGTTATAAGTTTTTATATTTATTTAGCATATTTAATTGTTTGCGTTAGCGCTATGTGATTCTAACACATTTTAACTCATTATTCTTGAAATTCTCGTAGTACGAGTATCTACATTTCTCTCGCATTGCTGATATTTCTCAAAGAAAAAAATACCACGGCAAATTATCATAAAAGTATTAAGTCACTCATAACTAAACTAACGTAATTAATGTATATGCATATTTATCAACTAATATAATTACTAGCAACATGAACTAGCCTCACATAGAGAATTTTATTCAGTATAAATATATAATTCAATTCAAATTCTAAATATACTAATAAGCTTAAAATTTAGAAGAACTGAGAAAAGCCGTGTTGTGAAGGAATTTTGAAAGTAAAGAAGAACTTAGAAGGGACGTGAAGGAATCTTGTTGTGCAGCGTAGCATCTTGGCTTAGCTATTATTTGACTTGATGTCAGCATTGTCTGCACGAGATCGAACATTTTGAACTTGCGAATATACATACACATTTTCAGTGCTCGATTTGTGACACATGTCCGCTTAAAACAGCTCAGCTCAAACTTGTGGAAGTACAATTGCTCTAATAGCTTCCAATAGCCTTTGACGCTCAAAATAAAGTTTAATACGACGTACACACTTTTATAGCTGTGCTTCGCTTCTTTATATGTATAATTGTTTTTGGAGTATACCAGCATTCTTTTTAGATTTGTTACATATGCTAACATGAAGACCTTTAATACTTGACATCCTGGATACTTTACTTTTTATCGAGAAAATTAAACATAATTATATAAGTATACCGTTCTTAGGTTATTCAGTCCTAGCTGTAAATTTTCCTGTAATAAAGGTACTCCAAAAGGGAGGGTCATCTTGGAATTATGCCGCGATCCCTTGTTAATACCCTACGATGCTGCGAGATCCTCTGCGAAGTACGCTTCTATTTCGTAATAAACTCAAACTTCCATGGTAAAATATTATTATCTACCGACTTCTAAAAAAGGAGAAGGTACTCAAATCGACTGTATGTTTTTTTTTAATGTTTGTTACCTCATAACTTTCGACTGGGTGAGCTGATTCTCAAAACTCTTTTTTGTTTGAAAGCTGGCGCCGGTTCCCGTGTGGTCCCATTCCAATTTCATCAAATTTGGTTCAGTAGTTTTTGAGATACTTTCCAATAACTGAATAGAATGTAAGTCGGTTTTAAATTATACAAATTGTACTTGTTTTTTTTTTTTTTTTTTTTTTTTATTGAAATAGGTTTGGTTACAGGCATTAGGTCATTTCACTTACAGGTATATAATATCAGCACACATAACATATTAAACCTAAAGTCCAATTAAAACCGCACACAACTTATATATAGAATAAAAATATTGACACAAAATGTTAAACAGAAAGTAATTTTTTTTTTTTTGTTAGTAATTAGGAAATAGTTATGAAGAAAATATATGCTATTGATTAATTGAAAATTTGAAGGACAAAAAACTACATGAAAACATGTCTCTAGGATCACTCAATTCATCGTATCTACGACACATCCTGGTTAGAGGACTGTTCCGCGAGACATTATTGTAGGTAGGTGGCATGTTAAATAACTGGAATTTTCGAATAGAACGTGAGGGTACTTTAAAATTTACATTTGACAACAATTCACTACCAGACATACCATTAACAATCTTGTACAATGTACACAAATCAGTCGAACCTCTTCTATCATGAAGGCTTTTCATTTTAAATTTATTTAACCTGTCCGAATATTATTTAATCTTCCGCCTTAGACCAAGTCTACTGCATAGTGACCGCAAAAATCTACGCTGAATAGCCTCAATTCTGTCTACATGCGTATCATATATTGGATACCACACAGAAGAGCAATATTCCAGAATTGACCGCACCAAGCTATTATATAAAATAATCCACGTGGCACTATTTTTGAAAGGTTCAGCTGTACGCAAAATGAAACCGAGCATTTTATTTGCCTTATTAGTAATGAGATCGTAGTGAGGCCTAAAAGAGAGCGTAGAATCAAACATGACACCCAAATCGCGAACGACTTTAACATGGCTTAGGACAGTTTCATCGAGGTGGTAATTATAACAAATGGGTGATTTATTTTTAGTAAAACTAATTATTTGACATTTACTAGCATTAAGCGACATATAATTAATTACGCACCAGTCACCAATCAAATCAAGATCTTCCTGTAGACGTGCACAGTCAATATTTGAGTAGATTTGACGAAATATCTTGATGTCATCTGCGTACGCCAGGAAGTTACAATCTAACTGATCTAGGAGATCATTAATAAATGCCAAAAATAGCAATGGACCAAGGTTTGAGCCCTGTGGCACACCTGACGAAGCTATGAATGGTACAGAATCATACCTATATAATGACACCAGCTGAGATCTATTCAAGAGATAAGAACTTAACCATCTATGCAGATTTCCATGAATGCCCAAGTGATTCAACTTTATTAATAACAATTGGTGATCGACTCGATCGAAAGCTTTTGAAAAATCTGTGTAAATGGCATCCACCTGGACTCCATCCTCAAAAGAGTCACTTATGAAGGTAGTATACTCGAGAAGATTGGTGGCTGTAGATCTACCCGTGATAAAACCATGTTGATTGGGATTCAACCTATGTTTTAGATGGTTATAAATGTGATCGTATGCTATGCCTTCAAATATTTTAGCAAAACAATTAAGTATACTAATTGGTCTGTAATTGGCAGCATCACATTTATCGCCAGACTTGTAAACGGGCGTTATTTTAGCTAATTTCCACAAAGATGGAAAAGTACCTTCAGCTAAAGATCTTGAAAAGATCAGTGACAATGGTTTAACTAGAGCCGGTGCACAAAGTCGAACAAATATTGGAGGAATACCATCCGGCCCTGCCGATTTAGCTGTGTTAAGGCTTTTTAATCGGGTTAGTAAGTCGTCATCCGATATAACTATAGAATATGTAGAGAAACTCGTTGGTACAAAGTGAGGATAATACTGGCCGTTAGATGGAGTGCTGTATACCGACGAAAAATAGTCAGCAAATAGGTTCACAACATCGTGTCCGGTATCAGCAATTCTGTCTTGTAGTTTGATTTTACTCGGAATAGTGTTTGTGACTCGTTTACTCTTGGTGTAACGCCAAAAAGCTTTTAAATTACTGGATAATTCATCCTCAATGCGTTGAATGTATTTTTTGTAGCAATCATCCATATAGTTCTTAACGGTACTTCGGAAGTACGAATATGTGTCGTAGTCTCGTGGGTTACCGTATAGTTTGAACTTATTGTGGTACTTATCTTTTTTATTTAATAATCGAATGAGTTCTTTAGAAAACCAAACAGGAAATTTGCAGTTACGCGCTTTACTTTTGGGAGTATAACTTTCAATAATTGAATAAAGTTTATTGTAAAAGAATTGAACAAAGTCTTCGCAGTTTAGACTTTCAGAATGTTCATTCCACTTCACAGAATTTATCTCACTAATGCATTTTTCGTAATCTGTTTTATAAAAGCAAAGCTTCTCTACTTCTCTATTTTCCAGTAAAGTGGGGAGAAAACAGCAATATATTATCTCAAGGGGAGGATGATGACTGTCCAGGCGACTAACTGTTAGAGCGCTTGATATAGCACAGTCCTCCGGTTTGTCAAAAAGAACTAAGTCTAGTATTCTGTTATTGTGATTGTGAATATAATTAAGTTGATGAAGTGCAGTTGCCTGCAGCAGTTCATAGAGAGCTTTTGACTTATCGCATGTAAATGTTATTGGGCAGCCTGACTCTTTAGACCATTCTAAATCTCTCAAGTTGAAATCGCCGATAATACAAGTAGGGCAACTGGCAGAGCTAAGCACTTCCTTACAGCGGCTTAAAAAGTCTGTATAAATCGAAGACGGCAAGTATTCTGGTAAATAAACCGTACACAAATTCATTATTAGTTTATTGTCGATTTTTATTTGTACCCATAGATTTTCAACTAAGTTTAATTGCCAATCAGATCTTACTTGAACATCATATTTTTTTAAAATGGCTATTAACACACCACCACCATACTTTTTGTCAAACCTTTTCTTAAATAATTCACAACGATCCCAACGCCATACTTGATACCTGCTATCAATAATTTCAGCAGAATTAATTAAGTCATCTAACCAAGTTTCACAGAGACATATCACATCGTAATTTTGACATAATACCGAATTATATATTTCATTAACCTTAGTTCTCGAACCACGTATGTTTTGATAAAAAATAGATAAAGCCATTGAATGACTACACCCAGAACATAGAGTAATGTATACGTAACATTTATAAGCAAGACACAAATCAAAAAGGGAGAGAAGAAAAAAAAATGGCTTCGTTAGTACAAAAATTACAGAAGTTATGAAATTACACCACTTAAACTCATTTAAAAACTAAACATAAACGCATTTTTAAGTAGGTAGTTAATTTAAACTATTATTACCAATACAAATTTTTATTGGGTGTTTCAACTATACTGCGTAATGGAAACAAACAAAGAAGTACATTATTTGATTAAATCTAGACTGTTAGAGTTTTTTATAAGAATGTATTGAGAATCAGCATCTTTCCTAACGTATATGCGACCATTGCGCACCCACACAAACTTATACGACGCTGTCTTGGCTCTCTTCCTAGCCTCGGCATGTAGAACCTTGTTCAGTGGCGAGAGATGCTCCGAAATATACACAGGGATTTTGTCACCAGAATAACCCAGCAAGTTAGTGTTGAGTGTGTTAGCTTCTCCTTCGGATGAGACTTGTTATATCTGTGCACTGCAGAGTAAAATTCATCTCGGCGGCCTACGCTCTTAAACTTCACGATGATTGTACGCTGTAACTTGCTGTCTCTGTTTTGTTTCGCAACTCTGATGCAGTTGACAACATCCTCAGAACTCAACTGGTAGTTGACAACGTTCGCGCATTGTTGCAGGACACTGCCAATATTCTCAGAGCGGTGCTCCGGTATGCCATGAATTTCTATATTATTCTCCCGCAGGTGCTGCTCCATGTTGTTCAGCCTTTCAGACATATCAGTAACTGTGAAGCGAAGAGCACGGTTTTCCGTAATAAGGTGGTTGTTAACGTCTTCGAGCACATTGATGGATTTCTTCATCTCCTCCTGATTGCTACTGAGGACCAACACCGATTGTTGGAGTTCATTTAAACTCCGGATATCATTTCCAATTGGTTCAAGCTCTGTTTTCAAAACAGCTGCCAACAGAGACGGAAGTTCTAGTTTAACGGCCGCAATTATATGATCTTTAATCGCTGTAATCATACCCTCGTCATAAGATCGCTCAGCAGGAGAGTGCTTTATATTGCACTGAGTAACCGAGTCACAGCATATTATGGGCTCAGGATACGTGGCACTAGTGGCGCCCTCTAGTCGACTTCCGGTTTTAGTATCGCGGATTGGTGTGTTAGTATTGTCACCTCGAGGTACTTTGCTCTTACAGAGGTCACACTTCCAGTCATGCAGCGCAATTATATTATTGGTAAACTGCTTATCCGGAACGTTAGCGCACTGCAAATCATATGTCTGTACACAAACCGAACACTATGTATTTCCTCTCTTTGATGGGATTTAGGCAGCCAGCGCAAACATTTAGTCTAGACGCCATCTCCAAGTATTTCGATAATATTATGATTTGTTGACAGGTAATGAAACTTGGCTAATAACTCCTAGGAATTGTAATTATATTAAATGTTGTGTCTCACCAAATTATTTTCCTGGGTAATCGTCATACAAAAAGAATTCAGCTCATCGGGTTCGAGTCAGTACGGCGTCATCCCGCATAGTTTGAAACTGAACTATGAAACCACTAGGCCAAACGCTTCGTTACTGCAATGGCAAAATTTAGCGTATAGTATGAATACACGCATTTAATCAATTCCAATAGCGGGTAGATCAATGGATTAATTATTTTCCAAACTGAACTACGTATTATCACTGTTGCATCTTGCACTGCTTCGACGTTGTTTTAGCTAAATTTCCTCAAGAATTAGTTTACTTTGATTCTATTTATATTAATTCACACTCTGGTTTACAACACAAGTACGATAAATCACTTTAAACAATATTAATTAATTTATTTAGTCGGATACTATACAATCACTTCCACTCGTGTCGAGTACCAAGTACCCTCTCAGTACTAAGTTTGAATGATATGATTCTGTAGTTGTTTTTTTGCGTTTGTATTTAGTAGCAAAGAATAAATAATATGTATTAGCGTATTAACCATGTTGTATTTGTGTTTATAAGAACCAGAAAAAAAACCAAGTTCTTTTATCAAGTTTTGAGTGAACTTCACTAGAAATATTTCGTCCTTATAATAATTTTTGAACTTTACCGCACACTTTATATGGTTATATATGCACAAATAAAAAAAACTTGTTACTTTCTTAATTAATAATTTTTTGCCGTACGATAGAAGTTCATGCGCCGTGAGCAGTCAATCGAGACCCCAGCTTTGTCTGAGACCGTGTAGCATAGAGATCAAGCTGCCATCTTAGATTTATGTGAAGGGTACGGTCTAACCAAGTTTCATGGTAATATGTGCAGTAGTTTTTAAGTTATGGGTGAATATACTAACAGACAGACATTTTTTTGAAAAACCGCATATTCTTGTTCAGACGGTAATTTTACGTCGTCTGACCAAAATTTGATTTATTTCTTTCCAGTACAGGGATTTTGACCTCTATTCCTTTATTATAGGTAAAATAAGTAAAGATGAGCTCTCGATATTTCACTGCTGCAAGTGGCATAATCACGGGATAATCATTATCAATAAATACCACGGTTTTCATCCCGTAAGTAACAATATGTTTATTAAAAGTTTTAATAAGTGCTTATCTTCATTGTCCAAGGTAACAAATTAGCTACCAGATACTCATAGCAGCAAAGCTAGCGAGACTACTCGACAATTCTCAAACTACCTTGACGCCGTGACTTCCACTGGAGACCTATAAAACTTTCAAATTATAAAGTAATTAATAAAAAGATCGCACTAAAAGTTTTTATAATATGCAATAATTTGAGCGTGAATCTGAATTGTTATAAATGTATTTTATTTAATTTTAGATCTGAGATATCTCTGGAGATAACCTAGGATTGACACAATTTGTCATTTTCATTTTCAAATGGGTCATTTTCCCGGAATAAAAAACATATGTCAAATATTTTTATTCTACGGAACGCATCAATCTCTATAAATGAATGTTTGTAAGTCTATTTCGCCACGTCTACTTTAATCGATTTGTCTAAATATATAAACATAAATCGTTGCTGAATTAGAAAAAAAAATGTTTTGGAGTAGATTTTTCCGCGCGAGTGGTCACTCGCCTCAGCCAGTACAATAATTTACTTACCTTTTATTCGCTTCCCGTCGTCTCCCTTCCCCAGCAGTGCAAGTTGACGTTACTACCCTCAAGTTTACTATCGACTCTTTTAGAGTAACTTGCCATTTACTTTTCTGTGTAGTTTAAAAAACCAAATCAAGCCTTTGTTGGCTGTATGAGTGCAGGGCTACAATTAAAACGACGATTGCTACTCGAATTGGATTAGACTTAAACTTCAGATTAAATTTGAATATTGACAGAAGACAACAATCTTCAAATTTTTAATCCTTCTCTAAATTTCAAAACTAATTGTGGCAACTGCCTTTTCTAAATTTTATAATGTTAAGAATGCAATAATTTTTATACTACACCTGCTCGGAAAGTACCTTGATACTCTATCAAATTTACGGTAGAAAGTACGTCAGTGCATATCGAACAAATATGCGGCGAGAAAACGCATCTCAGCGGGAGAGAAAAGTGTATGAAAATCCATTTCTTACGTGGTTTTTCTTTTTTAATTTTGGGTAAGACTATGCGCTGGTAACCTAAATATCAAAAGCCAAAAAATTTTTACAGTGAGTTTTTATCTCCGAGTTCGCAAAATGACACTGGCCACTAGCTGTGTGTTGGATGGTGTCAAACAATTTGAAAAAAGAACATGTGAAAATTGCAGACGCCATTGGCGCCATTTTCAATTTGTGTGTTGTTTGAGGATTCAGTTTTCGTAGAAAAGTAAAATAAAACTATCAAAATGATAAGTAGTGATAGTGATGATGAAGATTTTTTAACTCCGCCGCAGTTGAAGGAAACAGCAAAAATACTGATTGATAACCTTTTACCACAGAAATCAATTAAAAAATATAATAAAACTTATGACGATTTTTTGCAATGGAAAAGTGAAAAAAATGCGGCATCTTTTTCTGAAACTGTTTTGCTAGCTTATTTCAGTGAAAAAACGCAAAAATACAAACCAAGTACGTTATGGTCTATGTACTCAATGTTGAAAAGTACTATATTGACAAGAAACGACATAAATATTCAAGAATACAAAAAACTTACAGCATTTCTGAAAAGAAAGTCGGAGGGATTCCGTAGTAAGAAATCAAAAGTGCTTACTACAAAGGATGTTTATTCCTTTTTGCAGAATGCTCCAGATGACAAATATTTGTTGATGAAGGTAAGTGTATGAACAAAATGCACTGGTTTAAAATTTATTACGTACCTATTTATGAGTAGAAATCTACTAGGTTTTCATGTTTGATATTTTTGTTTACAGGTTATTTTGATTTTAGGAGTAAATGGGGCCTGTTGTTCGCAAGAACTTGTGGATATGACAACAGACGATATCGAAATCCTCGAAAATGGAATAATCGTCAATATTCCTAACACAAAAACCAAAATTCAGTGATCATTTGTTATATCGGGCTTATTTTATGAGATAGTGAAGAAATATAACGAAATTCGCCCCAGTGACCCCAAAACCAATCGGTTTTTACTACAATATAAAAACAAAAAATGTACGAAACAAGTAATTGGGAAAAACAAAATAAGTACTGTGCCAAGAGAAATAGCTTCGTACCTTAATTTACTCAATCCACTAGAATACACTGGCCACTGCTTTCGCAGAACTTCAGCGACTATTCTTGCCAATACTGGTGCTGATTTAACCACAATAAAACGTCACGGTGGTTGGAAATCGTCCGCTGTTGCAGAAAGCTACATAGAGAATTCTATAGAAAACAAAACACGAATAAATAACCAAATATCGGGATCGATTAATGAGCATCAAGACTCATCTCCTCAACCATCAACGAGCGCGGCGATGCCAGATGCCCCTCAGCAGCCAGTTGCCCCTTTGGCACCACAGCCTTCTACGAGCGCAGTGCCAACAGCACAGCCAGTTATTCCTCCTACATTATCGCAAACATCTCAAACAAATATTAATGGAAAAAGTGTTACATTAAGCTTCACTAACTGCAACAATTTCAATATAAATTTCAATTAGTAAAGATTTAGTTTTTTATTTTCCTCGTAGGTGTAGTATAAAGCACTATGTTTCACTCGAGAGAAAGTGCGATTCCCGATCTCGGGTGTTTTAAAGCCCTCGCCTACGGCTCGGGCTTCAAACGACACCTTCGACGGTAATCGGTCACCTTCTCCTCTCGGTGAACAATGTACTATTGTATTTCTTATATACATGCCAATATAATTTCAATAAGTTCGGATAAAGACCGTACCTCCTCGTTCAAAACACACTTGGGATACAACGTCCTTCAAATAGCTGAAGCCATGACTAATTTATCGAATAACATTCGAAAACGTGTACGAAATAATTATATAGCTAATCATAGGATTTGGGTAGCAGATATTTAAATAAACGAAATAATCATAAGCGAGCTTCAATGTAGATTTTTCCCATGACCGTTACAAGTACAGCCCAGCGACCCAGGTATTCTGCGCATTTCCCATGCACTGCCCCCACGACCCCAACACAGCTGTTTATCAATTCATGAATGTATTTCGCTACTGTGTCCTTCATCCAGAAGTAAGAAGGATACCTGGCATTGCGGTGGTACCCACAATACGTATAGTTCCAGCGGGCCACCGCCTAATATGTTTCAAGATACCACTTGTGGACCGCGTGTAGATATTCGCTGAATGGTCTTCCACAGACGTGGGTCTCTTAACTCGAACGACGGATTCAGTTGTGGCAACTTGTTTAAAACAGGTCAACAGTAATACTTTACAGTAAGAGAAGTGGTGTTATCGATAAGGCCCACATGTTCACACCCTTTTGCTCGTTGCGTTTTTTATCAGCCCGCTCTTTATTATGTTTAGCGTAGTCATTGTGGCATATTAGATTAGCTTACGATCTAGAATATATTTCAGATGCTATGCGGCTCAATACGAGCGCGGAATTTAGGATTAGATACGCAATGATATGGTTTCGTTAATAAAATATGGACCACGTTAGTTTTTATTATATTGTAACACGTTTACAGAACATTGAAAAACAAGTTTAATGTGAGAGTCTGAAATAGGAGTTTGTAAGATAAACTTTTTACTTTTATATGTGGACTCGCACGTTTGTATATTTACTATTCGTCAAGTTATTTAAGTAAAATATACAGTTTTCTCAAGTGAGATTTTTACATAGCTGGGCACCGTTAATCAAATAGTTAACTTCGTTAATCGTTAAAGCGTTACATTTCGGCGGAATTAACGCAAGTAAACGTTAATCGTTAATCCGTTAATATGTGTAAAATTGCATCTTTATATCGTTTCGTTAGTGAACTTATAAAACCTGTTAAAACCTTAAAAAACGTTGTGCTACTTTGAGGTTAGTTATGAGGCCCATAGTAAGAGACCACGTGTCAGTGCCATAAGTCATCACTGGTAACACACATTGGTCGAAGACTCTTGCTTTGAGGCACTGAGGTATTTTTGACGAGAAGACGTCTCGAAGTTTCCGAAACGCTGCCCAGCCGAGCTGGATTCGACGATTGACCTCTTTCTCTAAGTTGGACCTGCCTAGTTTGACTGTCTGTCCCAGGTAGATGTACTCGTGAACAACTTTGAGAACTGAGTTCCCAACTGATATTGGGGTAGGCACAACATGGGCATTAGACATAATTTTCGTCTTGTCCATGTTCATCTTAAGGCCTACCCGTTGGGAAACTCGATGGAGAGAGTATTGTACTGAGGTCTTCCATGGATTTTGCCATGACTACAATATCGTCAGCAAATCGAAGGTGAGTGATGTATGCGCCGTTAATATTGATACCAAGTCCTTGTCCTTGCCAAATACTTGTATAATTCAACCAAATGTGTAATTTAATCGTCGGGCATAATGTGCATATTCCCCTTCATTAACATTAACATGTTGAAATTCTAATCTTAAAATTAGGCTCGTTAGGTGTTAAAATGTCTTTACCAGTGGAAGCAGCGCATCAGGGTATAGCAGTATTGCTTTTAAGCTCTCTCTAAGCACCGGCACTAAGTAATGAAATGGTCAAACGTAACAAATCTCTTCGCAATTTTCTTTCTCAATCGCACGCGCCGAAAAAATATAATTTTGTTTTTGTTTCACTCGCTGCCTCGCGCCGCCTTGCACTTGTCGTTTCGTACTTGTCTGAACCTGTTTTTCGCGCCGCGCCGCGGTGCCGTGCGGTAACTATTAGGCATTAGATTAACGATTAACGGACTTCTGCATATTAACGGAAGTTACCGTGTCCGTTAACATTTTTAAAAGTGAACTTAAAAGTTAATCCGTTAATCAAAATGTTAACTTCGTTAATTGACGGATTAACGAGCCAGCCATGGTGCCCAGCTATGGATTTTGATACCAGTAGATGGTGTCAAGTCACAGTCACATAAATAAGACTGTCATTTAGTCACTGTCCTGTCTAAGTCAAATTTTAGTAAAGGGGTGAATACATTATTAGAACTTTCTAAGGTGATTGACGATGAAATCACAAAGAAACATTTCATGAATTTGTATACTTTGCGTACAATCGTGCACCTTTACGCATACTTAATGATTAATAATCTACAACTATTACACGTCAAACTAAAAGAATCATACTTTTAGGAAGAATAAGCAAAATCCATTAAACTTTCGTTTCACAGCACTTTCGTCGCCGATACGCGTCGACTTGTTTTCGTGGTATATTTTTAATCAGAGCCAATCATATATTCTGAAGAAGATTTTTAGTACCTATCTTATATGTAGTTTTGTGTAATAAACACTTCTTGTACCCACTTAACAAAGATTGTTTCATTTATTTTTCATCATTTTAATCATATCATTATAATAATATTACCTACATTAAATTAATTAACACAATATTGGTTTTCTTAGAAATCTTATTATTCATAATAATATCTGTTCGCGCTAAAGCGCAACGTCACTTCGAGAACCCCCCCCCTTTTCTACCAACTTCCAAAAAAAAGGAGGAGTACTCAATTCGACTGTTTCTTTTATGTTTGCTACCTCATTACTTTCGACTGGATGAACCGATTTTCAAAATTCTGTTTTCGTATAAAAGCTGGTGCTTTTTGTGTGGTCTCATTTAAATTAAATCCAATTCAGTCTAGTAGTTTTCAATAACTGAATAGAATGGAAGTCCGTGTTTATTTATTCAAATTGTGCTTGTGTATGTGTATGTTAATCGATTTCTCCACCATTTGTGATTATCGATTCTTAAAATTCTTGTTTTGTTTGGTAGAGTGTACTTCCGAGGTGGTCCCATTCATCAAATTCATCCATCAATTTCATCAAATTTGGTCAA
The DNA here is from genome assembly GCA_917880725.1 of Selenia dentaria. Lineage (NCBI taxonomy): Eukaryota > Metazoa > Arthropoda > Insecta > Lepidoptera > Geometridae > Selenia > Selenia dentaria. Next base: position 32,362,734 of record OU862883.1, on the reverse strand, counting down.
GCAGGTTTTGAATTACGCACCAAAAACTGAAAATTTTTACGCCAATCTTAATGATATCATCATTGACGGTGAATGAGAATCGATTCCGTAAGTAACAAGGGACACTAAAAATGAATGGAACCGACTTCAATAACAAAAAAATGTGAAATATTTTGTCGTTGGTCGCATTATTTTAATAAATAAGAAATGTACTGTGAGTAACTGTACGAATTGACAAATTAACACACTTATAGATAAAAAAACTATTTTATTAATAAATTTCAAGTATAAAAATACTCTTTTAAAGTTACTTCAAGTAAGAGTCCAGTCTATATTTGAGGTGGGAGAATTCTTTGAGGACTATCAGGTATGCCAGATACAGCTGCAATGTAATTTTTTCTATAGTGGCCAATCATCTTTATAGACGCTGATAAATTGACTTACTTATATTTGGATGGAACACTGACTGATGTACTATGAAGAATTGCTGTTAACCCTTTAACTATGAATTCTAAGCCAGAATAAAATTAGGATTATTTTTTCGGTTATTCATATTTAATAAAGGGGGATCCCAATAATCTATCTATCCACAGTTTTCCTTACTACCGATAGAAATTTGACATAACGTCCATACAAATTAGTGTCAAATATGTAACTCTAGTAAGGTAAACCGGCGATAGATAGATTATTGGGACGGGCCGTAAGTCGTCTGGTACTAGGCTTTACGGGGGTGTCAATTTGCCGTTAAGTCAGTACCATGCGCACAATATTGTGATAATAGATACCTACTTTTGAACTATCATGGTACCGACTTCAACAAGTTATTTCACATTTTTTTGGTATTGAAGTCAGTTTCATTTTTCGAAAAAAAAAATATATTTGGGCAATATTTTGTGTGACAGTAGAACTTGAACAAAAAGCCTTTGGTGGCATATCTATAGAGATGACCCTAAAATCTTCGTATAGTGGTATTATGAATGGTGCCGGGACCCGAACCGCTTTGTTAGCATTAGTAACACGAGTGTAGTGGTCGTCGCCTCATTATATATTTAGGGCTCGGATAAGGTGAGTACAGTTTGTAACCATCAATGTTAAGCTCTGAATGGAACATAGAGCAAATAATCTAGGCATACAAACACTAAGAAAAGATCGTTGTTACGGGTTCAAATTGAGTAGTGGTAGTAATAGTAATTTAATATTAATAGTACTTTAGCAGAGTCCGCCTGGTGAAGTACCACACGTTTGCCAGTTACTCAACTGTGAAACAGTAGTGTGCAAGCATTATTGTGTTCCGTTAAAGGGCAATGTTTACAGCAAGAAAGATATTTAAAGTCTTATACCTCAGGGTGATAATCGTAGTGCTTGCAGTTATAGATTTTTCATTTTCGTCGTCAAAGTTTAAAGAGGTGTCTAGCAAACTTTCTTGCCCTCGTTGAGAGGAGAAAACTTACCTATTTATTTTTTAAAGTTTGTTTCTTTAGCAGATCTAAGTTAATAATTCCTTTTTGATGACTATTATGGATTTCAGAAACGTGGCAGCAGTAAGGCTCAGCGCCTTAGATAAACCCTATGAATTATTTCTTCGTAGGATAAACCCAATATATTATTTATAGAATTATTGAGATTTGAGTAAAGTCAGATGGAAACCGTCAGAAATTATTGTTGTTGAATGTGGAGTTCTGTGGAGTTCAAAAAGAAACAACACCGATATACTTGTACAATAGTATAAACAAGAGACTAAAATGACTCATTGTATAAACGAGGTAGGTATCTAGTTTTACTTCTGAGCTTTACCGAGGGAGTAAATCGAAACAGAGATAAAAGAGTGTAACGTACACTCTACTTTTCACTACGGCTGCGAGAAAATAAAATAATCATCATCATCATCATCAGCCTGTAGCAGTCCACTGCTGGACATATGCCTCTCCAATTGCACGCCACTTAGGTCTATCATGGGCTTCTCGCATCCAGTTTTTGCCAGCCGTCTTGCGCAGATCGTCACTCTACCGTGCCTCAGGACGTCCAACACTACGTTTGCCGAAAATAAAATAATACAATATAATATTAAATAGTTTATTTATCATTGAAATATTTTTCCACAAGATACGCCTAAAACAAAACGAAAGGCAAGTTATAATCCAATTAGAAGTAACACGGAAAGAAATTGCACAATTCTGTGTATTCTCAACTTGGCGACAGTTTATTACATAGTTAGTTTCGGTTATTACTCACGCTTGTACAGGAAGATTAAACTCAAATGTTGTGCCATTAAGTAAGGGCAGTGAGACTGGATAAGATAAATTCAGTCGCCTTCGTAAATGTTATAAGAGTTGGTAAGAGTATATTTTGTTGAACGATATAAGAACGATCAGTATAAGTTAATAATATTTATATATATTTCAGTGAAGCGCTCGCAGCGGAGCTTGACTTGGCGATCTTAACCGGTCAACATGACGATTTGATTTGATTTGAAAACTTCGACACGGGTTGGCCGCTAGCCTTTCCACCAAGTTACACTGGGCCCGCGTGGTGAATCATGGCCCAACAACTCTTTGAGAGGAAGGTTCGAGTCCCAGCTGAGGGAATATAATGGGTTGATTATGAATATTTTAGAATTGTTCTAATTAATTGTAGATTGCGTTCGATAAACATAACGCTGAAATTAACGTGCGAATAAACTAACTTTAGACAGACATACTTCATCAATATTTTTCATTGAATTGAGTTCATTAAATTAATCAATCAAATTAAAAATATATTTAATTACTAAAGTAATGTATTGAAAATAGGTCCCATCAGTTCGTAAAGTTGATGACACCATCTGTCATCAACTTAACGAACCTATCTTTAAGTATCTGTCTATCGATAGCGATAATACCGCCATTTGTACTACTATTCTCCTTTTTTTTTCTCGTAAGTTTTTAAATTGTATGTTTTACTATAGTGTACAAATGAAGAAATTATATTTATCTATCTATCTATATGTATACGTTACCTTTTCACGGCTAAACGCCTGCACAAGTATTTAAGAAATTTGCTGTATCTCATATTATATTATATAATCAATTTTTATGATGTTTTGTCAAGATTCTACGAGTAAATACAGATTGCTACAATATCTTTCAACCGAATCACTACGTCACAATTAAACCAGATTAACCTGGATACAGAGTTTAGCCGGTAAAAGACAATTACAAACACTGGCGTATACGATCAACTAAACATATAAAGTTTTAACTTAAACACCTTTAGGGTTAAAAGATACTTCATTAGAAGCCGTTAGTAATAACACTTGGTGTTACATTAATGCGTAGCAGAAAGGGTCTGGTTTATTGTATATGCTTTAATGTAATACTATGCTCAAGGCCTGACGTGGTAGAGCAAACAGTACAGAGGTACGCTGTCGTACTAACTGTGCTTATAACTTTTTATTATAAGTTTCTACTAGTAACTGACGATGGGTAGGCAAGGTGTCCGTGTAATGGTAAACATCACGCCTGTCCATGACCGTTGCAAACCAAACAAGAGTTTAAAAAAAATTCGCAGCGCTGCACTGCCTTCATCACCCTGCGCTGCATTATCTCAAGATGTTTGATCCCATATGCCCCGTTATTTCAATTGCTACAGTGCCTTCAACCTTAACATATTAGTGCGTCTGGGAAAAAGCTTTACAACGTTATCACACAAAGATTGTAAATGGAAATTTAAATAAGAAATTTGGAAGCCCCGTGATTAAGTCGGCATTACTATAATAAATGGCTAAGTCGCAATTTACACACAAAAAGTCATATGGATCTTGAAATTTTAATAGATTTCAAGCACGTACAATATTATGTACTTCAAGACTTCTTTCTTTCACTTATCTACTCGATTTTTTTGAATATTTAATTATTTATCTTTGAACATATTTAGTATATCTAATTAGCCCATTAACAACTACACAACAAGTAAGTAACATACTCGGTGTGCATCTTAGTTACTTTTAAACGACATAAACGAAAAAGTTACCACTAAGTCTATAAGGAAGTTACGTCTAAACGGCTAAACCAACTGGTTTAGCCGTCAATACTGAATATCACTCCCTCTCTCACTCTCTTATTCACCTAATTATAAACTTCCTTCATATTCATTCCTTATCTTTCAAACTACTCTCGACGCTTTGACAGATATAGAACTGCTACAAGTATAAGTAGTTCTTAGTCTCGGGTCAAAGAAAAGCTCATTATAAGCTAGTTAACAATCTTGTGAAAGTCTTACAGCTCATTCTTAACCATCTTACCTTTAGAACCTTTAGTTTCTGGAATAAATGACGGCGTCCAACAGTTTCTGACGGCGCTCGGAAACTCACAGGAGCATTACGAACTTGGCTCCATCGTGACGAGTAACTTGTTACAGATGACCGAAGTTACAATGGAATCTTCAGTCACTTAACTATTTGCACAGTTTGAATTTCGCTCGCAGAGACAGCGATGTAGTGATTAAGTTAGCTTGTGAACTAAGTAGATACAAAGTTTCGTAAAAGTCTTTTATTTGGGAGAAGGTTTTTTAATATGAATTTAAAAAAGATAAAACGGATTACATTTGTGTGTATTATATATTATTGTAATCCCTTCGCATTGAACACTTTTCAGTTATCGTAGTCATGGGTTAAAGTTGTCCTACAAAAAATTAAAAATATGAAATAAAAACGTTTTCATTCAAAATGGTGTAATGTGGATGTAATGTGGAAATTTGCTCTTTTATTTTTCTACCGCCTTCCAAAAAAGGAGGAGGTACTCAATTCGACTGTATTTTTCTACCGACTCCACAAAAAGGAGGAGGTACTCAATTTGACTGTTTTTTTTTAATGTTTGTTACCTCATAACTTTCGACTGGGTGATTCGATTCTCAAAATAATTAGTTTTAAACCAGGTGCTGCCCGTGTGGTCCCATTAAAATTTTATCGAATTCGGTCTAGTAGTTTTTGAGATACACTCCAATAACTGAATAAAATGAAAGTCGTTATTAAATTATTCAAATTGAACTTGTTTATATCCGCCTTAAGTAGCGCATAGTCACGAACACTTAACAGTTAATTAACCACTATTATTATACGACAAAGCTTGTTAACACAAATCTAACGAAAATAAACTTAATTATTACATTTTCCTAGTATGTTATGTATGTTGCTCTATGATGACAGCTATATTTGAGCCTTTTCCAGTCAATATTTACGGTCGTAATACTTTTTTGTTTTATCAGTGGACTCTTAAGTTTGCTCTTTCTCAAGTTAATTGTATTATTACCTATTGTTACATCAAGTGAGATTTTCATTCATTTCGTTAGAGTCACATAATAAATCTATCATTAACCCGTAAAGCTGCCTTGGCATACCTGTATGCCAAAAAACATTTCGTAAAGCCGCCTTGGCATACAGGTATGCCAAGGCCAAATCAAATAAGGATCCAATTAAAAATGTTTTCTATTCAAATATACAATAGATTTCAGCTAATGTTTTGTTTTTTTGATACTGTAAAGGATCTGGAACTTTTTTTACATAACAAATTATCATTTGAAAGATACCAGATCGGTAATATCAACGAAAAAGCGACAGTCACTTGTTTTTTTGCGGGGTTTTTGCAACTCTGGTTTGCAAATTTGATCACAGTCGGGAGCTCACTAGGTTAAGTCACTGTCCTGTCTACGCTGTACCAGATCGTGAGCAGCGTCTACAGTGTTGGATACATCACTAAAACATTAAGCGATAGACAAAGAACACACGGAAACCACGTTTCATGATTTTGTACACTTATGATAAACTTTGCCTACATTTGAGGACCGCAACGAAGGATTAACGGTTAATAATTCACGTTGAGACTCAAAGAAACACAAATCTAGGAAAATTAACAAATCAACGAAAGACATCCATGGTTCGGCTTTTTCCCGCCATCCCTCACAATTGATTTTAGTACCATTTATATAGGACAACAGTAGCATAGATAACTCATAGTTTAACCATCAAGTCAGTACATTCAGTAAAAAGTTTTAATGTTGTATTTGATTTATATCGTTTCTCCACAGACATTTCCAGCCCAAGAGAACAACTCCAAACAAATTAAAGATTTCAACTTGCGATGACATCGTCGGTGGAAGTATAAACCTGCTAACTATTTTTAAACTTCAAAACTCTGTCGAGTCGCACTGAGTTATGGTTAAGTTTATAGAATGCACGTAATCAGGACGGGGGCATGTTGAGGTTTTAGTTAGGAGGTAGGAGTTAATATTTTTATAATATTATAATTAATTATATAAATAATTATCGGAGATTCGTGAGTTATTTTATTAAACCGGTAGCATTCTCCTTAGCCCGTCCACTCGCGTTGATCGATCAGAGACAAGACAACCGTAGTCACAGTTCCCGACATTATTTTTTTGATCAGTGATGATCACTGCTTAGCTAAAACTATAAGTAGGTACACTTTTTACAAACATTGTACAAACCATAGAAACGTCTGATAGCTATATTATTTTACTAATCGTCTATGCAGCAGAGGTAAGTCTCAAATGGCCGTTTTCACGAACAGCGAGTTAGGCAGTGCCTAATTAGGCAACTCCTAACGTAAGCAAGCTCCTTAGCATAATTTTTTGTTTCACCATTCCATCCGTACAAGGAGACTCCTCAATAATGGGTTGCCTAAATTTACGAAACTTATCTATAGTTTTGTTTCTTCAGTTGTCAGCTTGAGAACTGCCTATTAATAATGCCTTGGCTACACCGAGGTTAACGTCAATGCCCAATATCGCCTTAAACAACGCGCTAATTATTCCGATAATTATCGAGTTAAATTGAGTGGCCACACTAGTACCGTGAACGTCAACTCCCATTTCATTGCCGATAAAATTGACAATAAGTCAAGATGCACGTCGACGCTGCTACACTGTATATAATGAGTGTCAATTTGTATTATATGAATGTATTGTATGATATATTGAGTATATGTAAGATTTTCCAGGACTACAAAAATTTATGCTATTTATTTAGATGACCTCTGTAATAAAATAACCCAATAGGGATTCATTTTTCTCTTTTAATTCTTCTCAAGTTCACACGTGCGATCTCTTAGCTATCACGGTGCACACTGACAAACGTTGGTGTGGCCGCTTTAACGCAATAATTCTCTCGTTAAATCTCTTTGATGTGCCTAAAAATACCGCCTCCCGATTTGTCGCTCAACTTCAACCGCAATGTGAATGCCGTTGTCGAATTATCGCGATTAGGGTTGGCCGTAGATGTATCTACGGTTAACGTTCAACAACGCGATAACAAACGGCGTTTCTCCTCGGTGTGGCCAAGGCATAAGAGTAAGTACTTGGGTATTTCAACGACGATGGTACTCTGACTGAATAGGTATAGGTATGATTATCTTAGTGATGGTAGACTACAAGAGAAGGGAATCTTTTGTTCAGCGGGCACATATATTAGGTAGTAATGAAAATTGGACTACCTGTTCCTATCAAACTCCAAATATTCATCAATTTGATGTATTATGAACAACACCGTGTCTTTGGAAATTCTGTATCTTTTAAAAAAGTCTAATTTTAGGGGTTGCGTAAGGTTTACGCACTTCCCAATCGGTGTCGTAACTTTAGGTAACGCCTAACATCGTTAGGCGGCAACTTAGAGATGGTGAAACGATTTTTTGCTCTAGGCAATTCTTAAATACTTAAGCATCGGATTTAGACAACTCCTAAGGTTAGTGAAAACGGGCATTAGACGGTTTTAACTTCAAATTGAGCTATTTTTACAATTGCTCTTTCTTACGTCCTTGTTTATAGAGTTTGTTAAGAAGCGATTTGACGCTCCTGGAGCATGGGTGCAAAGTGCGGAAGTCCATCTTTCTTTTGAAACTTGAAGTTCTTGAAGCATTCCTATTGCTTTAAATATAAAATACATTTTTTAAACAAATTTATTCAATATATTAAATCTTACTAAAAAAATGGAACCGACTTCCAACACTAAAAAGGGTGAAATTACTTGCTGTCGGTACCACTATCGGTAAAATTACCTATAATGACAATATTGTGTGCATGGTACAGACGTCGACAAGTTGTATTTCATACAGTTTAGTGTTGAATTTTGATGGGATCGATTGTCATTCACCTTCAATTACGATATCATTATATTTGGTAATATTGACTTTTGACGTACATCTGGTTTTACTTTCGTCTCCAGAAACAAACTTATATCAATCATTTAGTTAAGTCCTACTTACCAACTCTTCAAACAAACTCCACGAACCAAACACCAATCTTACGTTTTTGAAGATTACTTATAAAATATGTCCTCTTTTAAGTCCCTAACATCTTTCTACGGGGTACGAACATAAATTCAGGATCAATAGGCGTTAGAGCATTCAGGCGAAAAATAAGAGCAGAGAGTTCGCCGAAAGCTTTTTACGAATCATGACACGTATTACAAGTAGGCAGGACTAAGTGCTTATGTAACCTTTTGGTCTGCAGATATGTGCCAATTTTTTTTTGTTTTTGCTTGCTGTAGGTAGTTAACCTAATAAGGCTACTTATTAGTTAACATATTGCGCGCCGCAACCGCCTCGGGGGACCAAACCCGCAAATGCACACCAGACTCCCCCGAGTCTAGGCGCCCGAGGTTCCCCTTAGAGGGTGGGTCAGGTGAGTAGCAGATGAAAGGGGCAGCGGCACCTCCCAATACCAACAGCCCTCTTCACCGCGTCCGCCATATAGCGGTGGCAGCCCCGTCAATGCCACGGAAGTTAGTAAGAGCAGTGCCCCATAATACCGGCACTCCTCTTCCGCCCATACGACACCGCAGCCCGCCTCAGTTGCGGGTGCGCCACCCATATACCACCACCGCAACCAGCAGTGACTGTTCTCATATGAACTTGGAAGGCAAAGCCCATAGAAGCGTTCCTTCCCCGGGCCCGCCAGCTATCTCCCATAGCTGGCAGGCTCATTGGTTCCTCTTCGTTTCACCGTGATGACCCAAGACACGGCTACTAAGCCTTGATCGCATCACTGTGAGCACCCCGATAGGATACAATTTTACAGTAATTATCGATAAAAGACTGCCCGCGAAATAGCTATCGCTGTAATGGCCGCTGCACACTTTCTCCGTGAATCGCACGCGATGGCACAGCGCGAACGCAACGTGGCGTGCTACAAAGCTCCACTTTTGCTCGCATCCTGTATATATATATATATATACAGGATGTTTGGTGCTTATACCAACAGGAATTTAGCATGTTTGGGGGATCAGGGGTTAATGTGAAAACTCTGCGAGCAAAAGTGGTATTATTAATAATATATATATATATATATTATTAATACTTCTTTAATTTAGTCTTATAAAGCACTTTAACATCTATCACCGAGTACTTACCTTACTATACGAGTATACTACGAAACGTGTCCATCCTTTCAGTCGTTCGGCAACTCAGCAGCAGCGGAGCAAACCGGCAAACGACAAAGAATTCAATTGACCGTTCCATCGCGAAATGAACAAAGCTGATATAGCTCTTTTTTGTTTTCAAATAAAATAACGCTCTTTTATTTTTATAACGTGATAGACACGCGTGAAATGCATGAGAGTATTTTACGGTTCCTTTCTCATCTCTCTCACTAGCTGTATTTCTCGGCTTCGCCCCCGTAAATATTACATAGTTCTCTGGTTTTATAGTATCATCCTTGACTATTTCAGATAACGAGATATTTTTATACTAATACACACATGTACTTACTATAATTAATCATACATACATAATTACTAGTTCTGAGGTACTGACATACTTGTCTTCTCGTCATTTATTTCACAGATGTTGTCAAAGATGCAACGATGTTTGCTCTTAGAGAATCGCACAGCTGTAATGATTTTTTTACGAATGTTGTCACGGGAATGTATTAGGTAATTGATAACCGGGCCTTTTTCTGCGGCCCAACCCAAATACTTGAAAACGAGTAAATATTGATCAATGAAACACAGCAGTAAATGTGACAGAAAAATTCAGGTTTTTGATATTCTTGCACTAGTCACCAATATATGCCTCCAAATATGACAATTTTGGATAAAATATAATACGATTTTGTGGGGAAATATCACTGCATGCACCTGAAATGAGAAGAAAAATAATTTTTAATTTATTGCTAAACCGACTCCCAGACTTTACTTTACTAAACTTTAGCTCAGTGCTTTGCAAATAACAAAAGAAATCAAGGAAATGTGACCACAAGATTGACAATATTTGAATAGATATCTGAAGGTATATTGGATATTACTAATATTTGGCTGTTCAAATAAAATCAAAGGACGAACCATAAAAAAACACCAAAAGTTGTGCGATCCAGCCTGTCGGCGACCGGTGAGAATGTGGCCCAACTACTTTATTGAGTTTGATATGGCTGCCCTACAGGCTACGAGTTCTGTAACAGTCTACGATTTACACGTCAACGCTACACTTAAAGTGTTTAGATAAGATTACATATTTATTTGGTAATGGCCTCTTTGACTTTATTTTGGTTGAAATTTCTTGTTGTCGACAACCACACGGGTGTTACACGCCCTTATCAGTTAATAACATATAATTTTTGTATTTTTAGCTTAGAAATTTGTAATATTTTGATTTATTTAATGCCTATCATTTTATCTTGCTAAGAACGCTTTGTTTTTTATTTACATTTCAACTTAAGAAGAACCAATAAATATTAAAGAGGAATTTATAAAATAAATTATACCTTGAAATTTATAGAGAGAAAAGTTCACATTCTCGGACCGAAAAATTCATATCCAACCGAAAGAAGCATTTTTTAGCAATACTTAAACTTTTCGTATGGACGTCGCAACCCTTTATAATTTTTATAGTATTACTTTTTTAAAGCACTTACGCCTGCTTAGCGATCTTTAACATTGAAATTTATAGAGAGCAAAATTCACATCCTAGGACGGGGTGCGAACTGCGTCTTCCGACTATCCGTGTCAAACGCCATGATCATCACCTACTCACAGGCCACCTAGGCTCGAGGTCTGAGCATCGAGTTTTATCTCTCTTTCTGATATAACCGTCTCACGGGGATGTAGCGACATCCATTAAACAGCTTTGACAGCACTAGCAAACCGAAAGAAGCATTTTTTTGAAATACTTAAACTTTTTGTATTGGCGTAATTAATACATCTCATATTCCCAAATTTAAAATAAGCCAAGGCGCTTGAAACAATACTGAATTAAAATAAAGCTTTGCTTTACGACTCTAATACCTACTGGAAGTTGATTGTTAACAATGGTGCTAACGGAACTGTGTCGAGTATTTCAAATCAAAACCGATTCTAGAGAATTCTTTATTAATTTCTGAACAAGCAAAGATCGAATTAGGAAAGTTTGATAAAAAAGCCATTTATCGTCGGGGAATACATGAAACTTAAGAAAAAAACTCGGTAACTAATGCCGTTAGGCTGCTGGAGCGCGTACTATATACAGTATGTTAATTTAGAGATCTCAACTTAATATTAATCAAATCTGAGGAGATTTAATGAACACAGAACTATAGTATGGTTATATACACACATACTCGTATATATATATACAGTTGTATAGGTGTTCTACTGATGTGCTAAACAAACTTTATCAAAAAGTCCTCGGATTACAATATTATTTCTGTTTCGTACCCGACTGCAGCGAAGACCAAAAGGAGGTGCATGTGTGTATGTTCGCTCGTAACTATGTTAAATGTTACTCGTATTTAATGGTTGAACCAAATTTTAGTAAATGATACGCCATTCGATTAGTCTTGATAGCGCGTGTTTCATTGTGACCACATAAATTACCGAGTGTGGCGTAGTTTGAAAAGGAGGGAGACTAATGTGCGGGCTAATTCATTCCGTAGTCCGATTATTAAAATTTTGAATTGTTTTTTCGTTTGTATTAAGGGTTGGAACGGGAAAATAATCACATGTAGGGTTTTGCGTAAAAAAAGATAAGTTTTCTCTTTTTATAAGTATCCTTACTTTTAACACTTACTTTACAACACGGTTCGAATAGACCGTCTTTTGACGTGATAACCTGTTATAAATCGATGAACGTTGGTTACACGCACGAAAAAGTATGACAATTTTAGCGTTCCGACTGAGCCGATCGTCTAATCCAGAGCGCAGAATTTGCGATGGAGAGGCACGATCGGCCTAAGCGTTCGGTTTGTCTTATGAAAATATCACGTAAAATTATCGTCCGTAATCCGAATTTACAGACAACCATTTTTTCTATATTACAATTAACACATATTTTCACCTCATGGCTTCTTTATAAAAAAAAATTAATCCTTTTATTGTAGGCTTTAATATGTATATTACGAATACCTTATAGACCATCATACATGTTTAAAAGACTAATAATAAGATAAACAATTTTATTTCAGTATTCTACACGCTTCTCTACCTTTCTTAGAATCACATAAAACAACATTCTACTAAAACTTTGCTCGCTCGTTGCAATATCGTCTTGTATATACAACTAAACCTCCTAAAACTTGGCAGATCCGCGGGAATTTGCGCCGTAGCACCCGAAAACCATTAAACTGTGTTTAGGCCGCAGACAGATAAAATTACATTTCCCAATTTCAGATTGAAAACTTACAACTTTTTGGATGTGGATGTTCGAATGCTGTGAAAAAGTCATAGGAACTGTGATCGAATCTAATTGGCTAAAAATAAGTTATGACATCTGACCTCATACATATTTTTAAATACTGCGTTAGTGCTTTTCGTTAGTATAATTTCGTTTATTGATCTTTCTATTTCCACGTTATATTTTATGACACACAGGAATAATATAGCTTTCTACTGTTGAAATAACGTTCAAAATCGGTTAAGCAGTGTTTGATTTTATACATTACAAACAATCATCTAATCAAATATTTTCTCTATAGAAAATTTGGGTACTCAATAAAAATATCTGCACTACACAAAAATATTGTCTTTACTACCTCATCTATACAGTCAAGAATCCCCAAATTTAACGACATCATTAGTATATGGCAAACAAACGAACAAACCATTTCTGCCATGAAAGACCATAATATATATGTTTCTTACAAGAGTCGTAACATATTGTAGTACGTAGAAATATCTAGGTCTTAAAAACGTTCATGTTTGTAAGAAAGGCGATGTGTTGTAACAGATACAAATAGCTTGAGATTTAGGAGGGTCTGCGTAGTCGCTACTTTGCCCGCAACGTTAGTTTGATAAGCTCTCTGAAAGTTTCGAGTAGAGATGATACTGGGTAACTTATGCCGGCCAAACTTTCCTTTTTTGAGTGGTTTGTTGACCACTATAGTGACAATGACAGATATTGCGGTTACATTGGAATACATACGATAGAGTATAATTTAAAAACAGCGAGAGTAAAGTAGCTTAAGATAATTTTTTAAACATTTTTGTATCAAAATAATCTTCAAGAACAATTTTATAATAAACCAGTAAGAAATACTTACATAAACTTTGAAAAATAATTAGTGAGAATTATTTTTGGCGGATTAAAAAACTGTAAGTACACAGTGTTGCATAAATAAGCTGTTTAAAAAAACCTAAACATTGATTCGTATCTGTAAAGCGAAGCATTTTATAACAAAATAACAACCCAGTGAGTAACAGAATTGCTATGAAAACACGTTATTTTGCTATAAATGCAATGTATACTGGGTTTTTAAAGTGTACTAAAACCTGATTATGTCTGTTGTGTTCAAAAGTTGGATTCGGGTTATTGTTCAATATAATTTTTGTATCAAGTATAACAATGCGATACTAAATTATTCTGGTCGGGCTTTAATCCAGACACTCACTGTTAAATGTAGAATACGATATAATAGCTCCCTGCTCTATAATTTGGTAATTGTTTTAACGTAAGTTATTGTTTATCTATAGGGTGTTTGGTAGAGAGACCGATAAACCAAATGAGCGTGTTCGGGGGACCACTTGGAGAATACAAGTTGGCCAAAAAAAATCCCCGACCCCCCAATATGTTTAACTTATTTTTTGTGATTTTTCCCTTTTTCTCCGAAATTTTACCTATTTACCACCATAACATTTGTAATTTTTTTTTGCCCAACTTGTATTCTCCAAGTGGGCCCCCGAACACGCTCATTTGGTTTGTCGGTCCCTCTACCAAACACCCTGTATATTGTGGTTATTATATGAAGAGATATAATAAACAAATCTGTTGTATAATATATATTATACTAATATGTATTGATTGCTTAGGCTATTTCTTAATGTTTTATTACACACACATGTTGCGGTTTCCGTATATTTTGCTGGTATGTGATTTGATTCTTAAGTGAAAATTGCTTTTACCAATACGTTTGAAACATTTTGTTTCAGAAAAAATGATGTTTGCATGAAAAATCTCTTGAGAGAAGTCAGTGATTGTAGTGTATCTCAATAACGTCTATCGAGAGAAGCATCTCACACGTTTCCCAAACTCTGTTGCTGTGTGGATACTTATTTTTTATTTTGGTCGTGACTTACGTTTATTTTATTTGCCGTCTTCCGAATGAGTGGTAAAACATTACACTTATTTATATAGGTAGTTTCTGTAAGGTAACAATACATTACCTCGTATATTTTCCGAAATTTCAGAAGAAGCAGTAATCGTTAACACGTAGGTACTTATAGCTAAGTAGTGTCTCTCTTGAGAAATGACGCCAGTTACTTGTCAGATTTATTGTATTTCGGGTATCAGCTAAATTATCGGTATAAAACAAGAATTGGCGGTCCAGACGAAGGCGGTAAAATTTATAAGTATCAATAAAGACATTTACTCTTACGACGGCAATAAATATTATATTTTTAAATTCTTTTAGAAATGCATACATATGAAAATAAACATTATTTAATAAAAATCTAATTGTATTATATCTTTTTATGTGAAATCATACGATAGGACAAATTAAAGCCCCTAAGTAGCTGCCTGCGAGTACAAGTTCAAGCTATAGGCTTCGGTTTATGAATGGTAAAGTTCTATGAACTGAGAATAAATTGAGAAAACGAGACAAGAAAAAACAAAAAAAATTCAGTGCGATTTGATTATGAGATTACTCATAGTTTGTTAGCCTAAGCGTGACGCGTTGACGCTTACCATATAAATACATTTTCTCAAATTGTGATACGGGCTCTGAATTCGCGAGTGCGTTGTAGAAGTGACCCGGGAAGTCACGAAACCAGTCGAGATACTCAAGCTACCGCGTAAGTTAAACTGTCAATATAATATTCAAATAATCATTAGTTACGAAAGTGATCATTATTCAATCAAGTGGATTTCCTTCCTTCCATTCATTGAAATTTTAGTGGATACAAAAGTAAACAAGAGCAAATCTGGCAAGACTGTCGTTGGTTATGACGTCACCGATTGTACGAAAGATGGGGTTGAACCGATCAGGAAATTAATTTGTAACTACACAAGGCAAGGTTGGTGTTGATAGTAATGAAGAAATATATTCAAACAGTAAGTGCGAGCTTTGTAGAAAATATTATTATAAATTCAGACTTGAACTTGGATTTTTTATTTCGAATTGAACTATTATTTACTGGCAAACACTCACGTCAGGGATTGAATTACCGAGTTTTTAAAATGAAGATAATGATAAAATTTTTACATAATTAATAATTTTAGTTGTTGTATAATATTATTAATTACCAAATGTATTTCAAAATTTTCGTATGTCAAAATGTAGTGTTGTATCGTACGTACATATATCGTTTTAGTGTGCAGGCGCATAAAACTTTTTGTATACGCTTCGGTCGCGCAGCCTAACTCATTCACATGCGGCAGAGCGCACGACAGTTGAATATATAATATTTACTGAATTTAACGGCCAAACGAATATTCAAGACAGAGGGTTCAAGTTATCAGAATACTTTGAAAATATTCACAATGGAGTTCAAATGTCAAAATGAATCCTCATGCATCTTTGAGTTAGACAATAAGGCTGCGGATCCATTATTAAACTGAAACATAACAGTAATGCTTCTGTCGTGCACATCCGCATCATTTCACGCTGCTCACATTTTTGCAAAGCAGACCCGCATGCGGTTCCTCAGGAGTACACCCACTACTTTTTTCAGCAACAGTTGTATCAGCAACTGAAGCCAAAACCACGCGCAGGTAACCTCAGTATAAAGGATCCTCCCATTTACGGACGTCAGTGGCTTTGTTCCCTCTAATATTCGATTCCATCCACTCTGCCTCCATCTGCTCATACTGATATCTGTGTATAAAGATTAGGTAGCAAGTTCAAGGGTCAGGATTGGTAGTAGTTATTGAATCCGTAATTTGCAGAGGACTGAGTCGGCAAATTGATTGAAATTTATTCAATACTAAACCTATCATCACTTTACTTAACTTTAGCTCAGCTCTTTGCAAAACACGAAATAGATATCTGTATAAAGGGTATTACAAATAGTTACTTGGCTGTTCATGTTAAATCAATGGACAAACCTAAAAAACACCAAAAATAGTGTGACGCAGCCTGTTGGCGAACTTTGAGAATGTGGCCCAACTACTATATTGAGTTTGATATGCCTACCCTACGGGCTACGACTGTACGGCTGTAACAGTCTACGATATACACGTCACCGCTACACTAAAAGTGATTAGATTAGTTTTTTTTTTAGATTCAACCTTCTTCGTTGTGGTTTTTGCTCTTAGACTTATACTACGGCGGTAAACTCTTCGTCCCCCAAAGCTCTGACCGCTTTGCTATTTTCAAAGATCATTATGGGGTTCCGACTATATCAAAGCTCACCCAACACTGAATAAACTTTGTAAGTAAGTGATACTTACTTTAATGGCTTCATTTGTTTTGTAACATATAATAACTTATTATATTATTATACATACGTATTCACTATACTGTAGGTACTACTATAATGTAGGTACGTAACATAATAATGTAGTAAAGTATTTGTAAATTTCATTCAATTCAAGATGTCAAAGTAAAGAAAACTTTACTTTTAGCGATATCATCTTTAGACGTTAGCAATATTTGGCATTATGCAACCCTGGCAACACGCCTGGTCGACAGAGGGGCGTGAGAACGTGAAGGGGGATGTAGGTATATAAAGGGCGGCTTTTGGGACTCGGTCAAAGATGATTCCTATTTATTCTTTTGGCCGTACTTGGCACTTTTATGCAGAGCGCCGTAGAAGTTAATAGTCTGTGTCATCTCTATTTAATTGTTAAAGACGTAGTGCTGTTTTAAGTACTTAGCTTTTGAGCGCGCTTTTCTGTAGATACCTGAAAGAAAAGTAAAAGAAGTTAATCCCACAGTGAATTAAATATATGTAAGTGTTTATGTACCGAAACCATATATGTAAAAAAAAACAATTTAAACTAATTCATACATATCATATTCCCAAATTCAAGATAAGCCAAGACGCTTGAAACAATACTGAATTAAAATAAAGCTTTTGTTACACAAATCGAATACCTACTGATGGTTGATTGTTAACAATGGTGCTAACGGAACTGTGTCGAGAATTTCAAATCGAAACCGATTCTCGAGAGCTCTTTGTTCAATAAAATTTAATTTTATTTAATTTAATTTAATTTCTGAACAAACCAAGATCGAATTAGGAAAGTTCGATCAAAAAGCAATTTATCCTCGCGGAAAAGATGATACTTTTTTATTTATATTAATATTAGAATCTCGGCAACTAATGCCGTTACGCTGCTGGTCCGAGTATATACGGTATGGTATTTTAGAGATCTCCACTTTTAATGGCAGTAATTCACTTGTACATAACACCAAACTAAACTAGCGAAATTTTTTTTAGTATTATATGGTATTTCTTATTCTGTTCATGCTTAATCTGTCCGAATCAGCAAGACTCATTCGAGTTAAGTTTCATTCATAAATCTATTGTTATTTTTTGCGCTGATGCGGACGGGTTAAGTCCAAATTCGTATAATGCTTGCAAGTGACAATTCTTAAATTTCCCTTTCTGTTTAACTGTCGGTATGATTAGTGAAAATGTAATTGTCATGTAATTTCGTGCACTCTAAACTAGTCTAACCTGATGTAAAACTCACATTTGAATAGAATCATCATATGTTTAGAATTATTATTCTAAGCGCTACACGAATTTGGATTTTAGTATTAACATAATAAAAACTACCATAGTTTAAAGAATTTAGTTCATTGTATGCACAAGCGAATCAATACCAATTTAACCCTTTGCGTACCATTAACGTAAATTTACGTGCGTTTCATTCATACATTTTTTGTTTTGATTATCACGCTATAGGATCGGTTAAACAAATGTTAAGTGATTTCATCGCGTTTACCTTACATTGTTTTAAACCTGATATTTCGATAACTTTTTAGTGACCATATGGCCTCGATTAGTAAAGTTAAAGATTAGGTAAATTCGCTTACAAATGTTTCATTACAATGTTAATTAACCCGTTGACTCGCGATTCGCCATATTTGGCCAATAATACAATAGCCTACTTTTCCAGGAACTGCAACGTGTGTGGTTAAGGAGTCGAGACAACCCAAGAAACCATTATCGTAACTTATGATGAGATAATATAATTTATAAGAGTACATATAATTATATACGGTATAGGTAGTATACACTTTCTTAGAAATTCTCTTGAAAACAATACTGTTTTATAACCGAGTGCAGCGAAGCCCAGAATGACAGTTTTGTATTTGGCCTGTATGTATGTCCGTTCCTATTTTCGCTCGTATCTATGCAACGGCTAAACCGATTTTGATAAATGATGCGTCATATTAATCTTGATGGTGCGTGGTTCACTGAGGACATAATTGCCTGACTGCGGCGAAGCCCAAAGAGGGCGGGTTTTAGCCGCTTTCATGTGCGGACTAATTAATTCCGTCGGATTTTTAAGCATTTGGTTTGTTCTATATGAGTACTGTTAAGTGATGAGAAGGCCAAATCATTTATCTTTTTCTCATACAAGAAATTGTGTAACAAAAACAATAAGTTTCATCTTTAATAAGTACCCTTACTCTTTATAGTTACCTTACAACGCGATTAGAAAACATACTCCCTTTGATTAAAAATTAACACAAATTTCTGCTCATTGCTTCTTTGTAATAATAAAAATCCATTTATTTTAGGCATCAAAGAGGCCGTAGTAAGTTTATCACAAATACCTTATAGACTAACATTAACCCTCTTATCATTATCATCATCATCATCTCAGCCATAGGACGTCACTACAGAACATATATGCCTCTCCCATGATTTCCCAAAGGGACCGGTTGGAAGCGGTCGGCATCCAACTTCATCCTTCGACTTTTATTAGGTCGTCTATTCATCGTAACACTAATAATAAGACAAAAACAATTGTTTTTCACTGCTCTACACGCTTCTTTACCTTTTCCAGAAACACATAAAACAAAATGACTACTAATTCTCTGAGCGCCCGTTGCAATATCGGCTCGTATATCCAACTAAGCCTCCTAAAACTTGGCAGATCTGATGAAATTTGCGCGGTAGCACCAGAAAACCATTAAACTGTGGTTAGACCGTAGACAGGTGGAATTACATCTACCAACTTCAGATTGAAAACTAACGTCTTATTGGCTATGGATGTCCGAGTACTGTGAGACTGTGGGTGGAGATTATTTATTTGGCATAAACAAGATATGAGAGCTAACGTCATCGTTATTTTTAAATATTGCGTGAGTGCGTTTCGTTAGTATACATTTGTATATTGATCTTTCCATTTCCACTTTCTACTTTGAGTCGAAGTTTAACCGCGCACTGCGCTCTTATCCTCGAAACTTCGGTTTATTAGCTCAGTTCACCAAAATCTAGTCGTTCCAAAATTCACCAAAATAAATTTACTTGCTTCAGTTAGTACTAGCAGTCACTAGTTTAAACTTGAACATAACAGTGTTTGTGTACTTCTGCTACGAGGTATAGAAAATATCTGGCAAGCCATTATCTAACATAACAAACAAAGTATATAGTTGGTATCTCCGAGCTCTTATCTATTCATATACCAAATTTCATTAAAATCTGTGCGCTAGTGTTTAAGTTTTGCGTGAGCATACAGAAAGACAGACAGACAGAAATAATTTATTTCAAAAACGTCAGATTCTTGTTCATAGGTAATTTTACGTCTTGTGACCCGCATGTCTTTTATTTTTCGTTCAAGTACAGACTTTTTGGTCTCTACTCCTTCAATAAAGGATAATATAAAGATAGATAAATATATTTAAATAGAAGAATTGCTCGTTTATGTGTACACTACGAAGAAATATAGTCAGGAACTGTAACTGCGTTAAAAAAATGACCCAACAAAAGTCGTGTTCAAGTAGGCGGGGCTTAAAAGTCGTGTTCAGTACGTCATCAGTCGGACATTTTACTTGCAAGCGAGCACACTTCAAATCTTCGCGTACATTTTCATTTTTATCATTGTGAACTTCAGTTGTGGATCATCATGCCAACATTCGTTGTGAAGTGGTGCAGGAGCAATACACGATTAAAATGTCCAGGCGTCACTTTTACTAGTAAATAATAGCAAAATTATAATTATTCAAAGATGTTCAAATACGTCAACAAATCGAGATGGTCAGTACTATGCAAAATAAAGTCAGTCAATTTTTATTTAATTTAGGATGTATTTTTTTCTTGAGGACTAAATATTGAAATGTATGTAATGTGCAATGGTTTTGTTTGTTATGTTTTATTCTCGCTTGCTTGCCGATTCAATGCGACAAAATAAGTGCCTAGCTGCCATTAAGCAAGAAAAACAAGAGTATGACTGCCTGTGACAACCAGCATAGTTATACTACGTTAATTTTGACTGAAAACAATAAAATCATAGATAATAAAGAAATTATGGACCATGTTACACAAAACTTCAGTACCTACCTACCAGTTTTGTGTACCTACCAGTGTTTTTTTAAATTGTGTTATATAAAATATCATATTTATCTTTTTATGCTGATGATTTGTCCCGAAGAAACATCAACATCTTTAAGAGCCTTTATTCTGCGCAGCGCTGCGTGAGTTTAGGTATTTTACATTAGCGAGTTACTTGCTAGCGCGCCCTGCGGCAGTGGCCTTACCGCTTGACCAAAATAGCGCGCATTAATATTTGGATCTTTTTTTTCATCTACTTTGGTTTTTATGTCACAAAAAGACGTAGGTCAAAAAGGTGAAATAAAGTATCACGCAGGACACATTTTATTTTTAATATCGACATTAATTAACATAAAATGATAATTATTAATCAAGTACATGTTAGGTATATACAAAAGCATAGACTAGAAAAAAGTAAGATTTAACTCATGTACCTACTAAAAAGAGATGAGAATAGCAAATAAAACAACCATCAAATAGTTCCTGCTAACAGTTTCATCAGGTCCTGGTCACCAGCTAGATAAAAAGGTATCGCGAAGACGATTCATACGATCCCAAACACGGTGTGTCTACTATTAAACATCACATAGTTCCTGCTACCAGTTTCCGACTCCAGCATGGATTCCTGGATACAAAGTATAAGCAGAAGAAATTTGGTTAATAGCAAAATCCTAGCCCCTCAAGGGTCGATGTCATTATAACAATGAAATTTCTAATGTTGATGCACTAGATGTCATATAAAATTATTTGTTAGAATCCCACTTAGAAATGTTACCTCAATAAGTATCAGGAAGTTTTGAGCGCAGTAATATTTAGTTGTGTAAGCGCGGGCGTCAGAGCGATACGTCCTCTGACCTCTCTCTAAGAGGCCTCAGCTGCGTCTGACGATTCGTGACTGGCGCGACCGGTTTTATGATTGATTTTAAAAACGTGTGTGTGTAGAAACCGCTCGGCAATAACAAACTTATAAACAATTTCTAAATGTAGTCTGTGGAACTTGAACTTGTTAATCAAATAATGTTCTATTACATCAGGTAAGAATAATTGACATACTATACTATATCAATCATTATTATGTGACCCTTCAAATACTCAGCAAAAACGCGAATTGGCGCTTCCAAAGCGTTTACGCTCTAGAGAGATACTACAGACAATGAACAATAAACGATTGCCTACAGTTAGTATGTAATATAGGTAACTATATAGCATTAAAAAAACAGTTCATTGTTTGTTCAAATTAAAGCACGTTTAATTTTTCAAGCTAATGAAAATTCATCCTCTGCTAATTTTAAAGTGGTTTAGCTGAGTTGCTAATTAATTTGTCAGTAATATCAACACAGTGCTTTTCTAAAGTAATTCTATAAATTGATTGAATTTTCTTCACTGAAAAACATCCAGCTGGCAAATAACGACTTATTTTTTTTGGTAAAATGTATAAGCCTAAAATGTTTCATAATCTTTATTTACTACATTGCGAAGAATCTCTTCTAATGTCTTCTAGGCAAAACTTAATAAATTAATCATATTTCGCGAGACGATTATTATTGAGTTGGTCCAGTCCACTTGCTGCATAACATCGTCCACGCCGCTATGACTCTGTTGTCATTGTAGACGTTACAGCACGCGCGTAAACCAATCCCTGCTTTCCTTCTGAATTTAAACCAATCACCGAACATGTCTTTTTGTAACCTCGGAAGTAATTTGTATTTGGAATCATACGTTGTTTTGATTTGAAGGGCCACTTTTTGTGTGGAATTTGTTCTGAGTTATGCTTCCTGACTATTATTTCTTCGTAGTGTGTACAAGATATTTTTTGGCAGGACGACGAAGAGTTAAAAAGTTACAATAGCGTTTCCAACCTGTCGTGTCAACAGGTGTCATCTTTAGATATTTGACTAGCTGCGCTCCGCAATTTCACTCGAATGATGATGGACGTTAATCAAATATATCTTTTGTCACTCAGGAATAATGAAGCTTTCTACTGTTGAAATTACTTTCAAAATCGGTTAAGCAGTTTTTGAGTTTATCCATCAGAAACAAGCAATCGATCTTTTCTCTTTTGGGATTCACTAATCCAAAATAGACTATTAAAATATTTTCACTTTTATAATCAAAATAATATCTATATTACCTCATATATTATCTATCACGAAACCTCAAATTTAACGAAATCGCTAATATATGGCAAACAAGCAAATAAATTAGTTCTGCCATGAAAGACCCTGAAATATATGTTTCTCGTACAAGAGTCGTAACATTTTGTAGAACGTAGAAATATCTAGGTCTTAAAAGACGTTCATGTTTATACGAAAGGCGATGTGTTGTAACAGATACAAATAGCTTAAGATTTAGGAGGGTCCGCGTGGTCGCTACTTTGCCCGCAACATTTGCTTGATAAGTTCACTGAAAGTTTGGAGTAGAGATGATACTGGGTAACTTATGCCGGCCAAACTTTTCTTTTTTGAGTGGTTTGTTGTCCACTATAGTGACAATGACAGATTTTGCGGTTTGATTGGAAAACATACGATAAAGTATGATTTAAAAACAGTGAACAGTATAGTAGCTTATTTTTTTGACATTTTTGTATTGAATACTATTCAAGAAAAAAATTATGATAAACCAGTAAAAAATAATTACATGAACTTTAGTAAGAGTTATTTTGACTGATTAGGAAACTGTGACCAGATTAAACAAAATTTAAGCCGTTAAAAATCTAAATTGACTCATACCTGTAAAACAAAGCATCTTATAAAAATAACAACACAGTGAGGCACAGCATTGCTATAAAAACACGTTATTTTCTCTAAAAATGCATGGTAGACTGGGTTTTTTAAAGTGTAAACAAACCTGATTATGCCGGATTCAAAAATAACAAGGAGCTACCGACTGCTCTGTGAAGTGTCCGGAAAATTGCTTGCACACTGTTATTGTTGGTTGTAAAAATGTAGGTTCCGAACAACTACATACCTATTGTTTTGTTACAAAGTTGGATTCTGGTTATTGTTTAATATAATTTTTGTATCAAGTATAACAATGTGATACTAAATTATTCTGGTCGGGCTTTAATTTAGGCACTCACTGTTAAATGTAGAATACGATATAACAGCTCCCTTCTCTAAAATTTGATGATTGTTTTAACGGTTAGGTACTGTTTGACTATATTTGAATTTATATTAATTACCAACCATCCCAAGTTTGCCTGTAAGAAATTGCTTATAGCGATAAGGCTAGTACAACCTGTTTTAGTTTTATCATTTATAAGCTTGGTGTTTAATAAAGTATTATTGTATTGTATTGTACTCGTATATTGTAGTTAAAATAATATTGTATATTTTTATGAAAAGATATGTTTTGTATTGGATGCTTAAGCTATTTTGTAATGTTTAAAGCAGCCATTTTAACATTTTGTATTTGTTTAAACATAAAAACATTATTACGACTTTGAAAATACCAAACTTACTCATAATTACACACACATGTTGCGGCTTCCGTATATTTTGCTGGTATGTGATTTGATTCTTAAGTAAATATTGCTTTTACCAATACGTTTGAACCATTTTATTTGAGCGAGATTGATGTTTGCATGAACAATCTCTGGAGAGACGTCAGCGATTGAAGTCTCAATGACGTCAGCTTGCCGTAATCAAAAGAAGCGTCTCACACATTTCCCAAACTCTGTCACTGTGTGGAGACTTCTTATTGATTTTGGTCGTGATGTTTACTTGCGTTCATTTTATTAGCCTTCTTCCGAACGAAAGGTAAAACATAACATTTATTTAGTCTCTATAAGGTAGCATTTTATTACTTCGTATATTTTCCGCAATTTCAAAAGGAGCAGTCATCGATAACACGTAGGTACTTATAGCTAAGTATGTCAATGCCTCTCTTGAGAAATGTCGCCAGTTACGTCTTGTCAGATTTATTGTATTTCGGGTATCAGCGAAATTATCGGTATAAAACAAGAATTATCGGTCGAGACGAAGGCGGCAAAATTTATTTCTAAACACCAATCCACAACGGTATTAAATATTATATTTTTAAATTCTTTATGAATGCATACATACGAAAATATTTTTATTTTTATAAAAATTTAATAAAAATCTAAATGCATTATATCTTTTTATGTCAAAACATACGATAGGACAAATTAAAGCCATATTCACGAGGTGTGGTAGCTGCCTGCGAGTACAAGGTCAGGCTAGGCTTCGGTTTATGAATGGTAAACTTCTATGAACTGTGATAAAATGATAAAAGAAAAGAACAAATACTAAATTATGCTCAGTGCGATTTGAACTCTATGGCAATAATAACGGATAAGTTTAAAGTTACCTGCATCCCGTGGAGTGGTAACATAGATCAATAAAACTAGCCAAGCGCAGACAATTTACTGCTAATATATAGCACCGTAGATTGAATCGTACATGTACACATACAAGTATTGCATTGTGCGAGACACGTTATCATTATTTGTCACGTACGTACCCACCAGAGCCACGCGTTATTCTTCGTGTGCGCATTTTTTTTTAGAACGGACTAATGCTGTTTGCCTCTACCGGCATTTACAGCGTCACCGGACGGTTGGCGAGCGCAGATGGCACTCAGCCAGATGCGGGCGCAGAGGGCGCACCGCCTAAGGCGACTTGCTCAAGGGCACCACTAAGGTACGGACCTCGGCTTGGGCCGTCGCCAGGAGAAAGGGGAGTAGGAGAGAATCGTCCTGGTACATAAGTGTACCGTTGAAAGTGGGCCCTATGAATTTTTACTCTACGACTATTTGGAGAGAATCTAACCAAGACATAATTTTTGCCTCGAGCTCGCCGGCGAGCTCGGTGTTTGACTGTGTTTACCTCTAAATCATAGCCTTGTGTACCTCGCCCACAATCATTACCTTGGCCGGAGCCTACACCGTGATCAGAATCACTACCTTGACTGGGGCTACAAACGGAATTACCTCGCCTCCCCCCATTTCCGCGACATGGGTCCACACCGCGACCAGGATCGTCGCGTTGTGCACTTATGACGGTACTTTGGGTGGGGCTACAATAAGAAACTTGAGTACCTCGCCCACAGCCGTTACCTGGGCCGGAGTCTACATCGAGGCCGGGGCCGCGGTGTAGATTCCTGCCCGCACCGTGGCTGGGGCTACATAATAAACCAGTGTTACCTCGTCCACAGCCATTACCTGGGCCGGAGGTTACATCGCGACCGGGGCCGCGGTGTATACTCCCACCCGCACCGTGGCTGGGACTACAATCGTGTGTGTGTGAATTACCTCGACTGCGACTGGGGCTGCGAAGAAGATCTCGGCTGGAGCCTACAATGCGATCGGGAGCGTGTGCGCAGTGGTGAGTTGTGTTTTTATGTGAAAAACAGTCTACGAACTCTCTACTGGATGGATACTCTGTGATTAGTATATAATTCAAGTGGAGTTGTTTTACTATCACTAATTTATAGGAGCCTAGATTCGTGGTAACTAGTGGCTGGCTCTGTGAGCTATAGACCTCGCGAGTATGTCTTTGCTTTGCATAACCTAAACTGAATAAATATTAACCGCGCCGCGCACCTTTAAACAAAATCCTTAAAACTTAAAATGCATGTTCAACCAAACTTACACAACGAAGAGAAATAAAGCTTACGAAAGCATATGAAACTACGAATACCATCGAGTACGTCTTCATAACTCCTGCGACAAACGCTTGCGTGTTTTAAGGATTGCCAACGCCATCTAGTTTCATTTAAGGCTACTAAAAACCTATACAAATAATTGCATTTTAAAAAATATCCAAAATACGAATTGAGAAAAAGTTCTATGTAATTATTAAACCTGCTCACACAATTTCACGAGAATCGGTTGAGAACTATTCAACTATTTTCTGGTATACTTATGGCGGAATTGTCTATTTACAGAAAGTAATACATCTTTCTTGCAGTATCTTCTTACAAAAGTAGAATATATCCATATGTATGTAGAGTTCCAGATAAATTAACCAGAGTGCATGATAATTAAATGCTTATATCCTTAAACCTTAACGGCATTATCAACTTTAACATAATGTTATTTGTCTTAACCAGCAGCAAGTGACAATGATTATTGATCACATCAATATTAAAAAGGAGAAAGTTTCTGAGTGTGTTTGTATGTTTGTTACATCTTCACGCTGACGCACACATAATTCATAAACTGTAGGTTTTTAAAGTATCTCAAATGCAAAACGAACAAAGATAGCGACACGATCAAGTTTCTGCCCCGGTTTGAAAAAATCGTGAATACGGTGCTGTGTGGGACATGTTAGCGAACGAGTCGCACTTCTATATTCTGTGATTATAATGTTTATACGAACATCATTTTGGCGGCTTAACAACGTGGTAGGTACAACCGAGTATATAGATGCCAATGCCAAAGCGCGGCAGAAAACCACTGTAGGCCTAGCACGAATAACTGCGGAAGTGTCACGTAACGTGTCGTTCACGAGCAACAGTACAAAATGTCACGTAACTAGGGCAACTGTAACACAGATAACTCAGAGTTTGTTAGCCTAAGCGTGACGAGTTGACGCTTACCATATGAATACAATTTCTCAAACTGTGATACGGCTCTGAATGCGCGAGTGTGTTGAAGAAGTGACCCGGGAAGTCACGAAACCAGTCGAGATACTCAAGCTACCGCGTAAGTTAAACTGTCAATATAATATTCAAATAATCAATAGTTACAAAAGCGGTCAATATTCAATCAAGTAAAATCTATTTCCTTCCTTACATTTATAGATATTTTGGTGGATACAAAACTGCACAAGAGCAAGTCTGCCAAGACTGACGTTGGTTATGACGTCACCGATGGTACAAATGATGGGGTTGAACCGATCAGGAAATTAATTTGTAACTATACAAGGCAAGGTTGGTGTGGATAGTAATGAAGACATGCATTCAAACAGTAAGGACAAGCTTAATAAAAAAAATATAATTAATTGAGACTTGAACTACTGGAGTTGAAATTCTTGAATAAAAATATTATTCTTTGGCAAACACTGAGTTCAGGGATTGAATTACAGAGTTATTAAAATGAACATAATGACAAAAGATTTTAATTAATTATTTAAGTTGTTGTACAATATTATTAATTACCAAGTTTATTTCAAAATAATGCAATAATATTGTCGTATGTTTGTACGATACGTACGTAGTATATATCGTTTTAGTGTGCTGGCGCACAAAACTTATTTTTTACGATTCAGTCGCGCGACCTAACTCGGTCACATGCGGCCAAGCGCGCGACAGTTAAAAGGTTATGAATATTTACTGAATTTAACGGGCAAACGAATATTAAAGACAGAAGTTTCAAATTATTAGAATATCATGAGTCTGCACGAGAGCGTCCCGCACGCAGTGGTTGCAGTCTCGCGGCACACCAGGACCTTCACCTACTACACCGACGACGAAGAACACGCCATCAGCCGTTTCGTGCGACGTGCCGTGTCTGCGTCACCAAATGCTATCCGCGACTACAACTTGTAGATGGCCATAAAAGATCGGAATGTGGATGTGACGGAGGCCCTGGGCCGGGTGGAGAAAGCCGACTTATATAAAAAATAGTTATAAAAAAAAATTAGACATACTTAGGCTTTTGTATTGTGTATGCGCGTATACCTTGAGCATTCACGCTCACTAAAAGGCTTCTTTTCGCGGCGGCGTCGTGTGGCGCCCTCCTCAACCATATTTGAGGGAAGAGGACGCTCTTCCCTCAAATATGGTTGAGGAGGGCGATGGCTAGCACACGTGTCAAGCTCGTGAACGGGCGCTGCTAGCGGGAGCCGGTATGCTCGCGGTTTGTATGATATTTAGAAATTAGTTAAAAGTCTATTTGTGTACAAAAAAAATGTATTATGTAAGTTTAGTTAAGAAAAAAAAATGCCCTCCTGTATTCCGTTAGTAATTATAAAAAAATAATAATATAAGTTTAAAATATAAATGTAAACAATGTCACGGACCCATTGAGTCTGTGAACAAAAGCAATAAACAAAAATAATAATATTAGAATACATTGAAAATATTCACAATGTCAAAATGAATCCTCATGCATCATTCAGTTGATAATAAGATTGCGGATCCATTTTTAAACTGAATCAAAACAGTAATTCTTCCGTTTTCCGCGTCCGCATCATTTAACTCTGCTCACATTTTTGCAAAGAAGATCCGCATGCGGTTCCTCAAGATTACACCCACTCGTGTTTTAGCGCATTGGTATCAACAATTGATGCCAAAAACCACGTGTATGTAACCTCTATATAAAGGGTCATCCCATTACGTCCCACGGACGTAAGTGGCTTTGTTCCCTCTAACACTCGACCCCATCCACTCCGCCTCCATCTGCTCATACTGCTATCTGTGTATAAAGATTAGGTATGTAGCAAGTTCAAGGGTCAGGATTGGTAGTTGTTATTGAATCCATAATTTGCAGAGGACTGTCAGAGGAGACTGAGGAGAGTCAGCAAATTGAATGAAATTTATTCAATACTAAACCTATCATCGTATTCAATTCAAAACTGAAGTCCAAATCGTACGTAGTCGTACCTATAAAGTTTGCAAATGACAGCTTTAAGTTTTACATTTCTGTTCAATTGTGGGTATGTTTAGCGCAAATTTAGTCGTCATGTAACTTCGTTATCTCGATTTTCAATCACCACCTTAAATAGAATTATACAGAAATTATAATTTACACTAATTATATTTTAGCAATTTCATTCTAAGTGTAACACGAATTGAGATGTTAGCATGAGCAGTATAAAATCTACCATAGCTTAGTGAATTTTAGATTTCAGTCCGCTTGTTTAGATTAGTATTCGAAACAAGCGAAGTGCTACTTATGTAGCTTTCATGTTCTGCGCGTGTAAGTATTTTCCTATAGGTCCTTATTATACATGTATATTTAATAGTTTCATAATAACCCATTTTATTATATTTTATGAACTAATAACTTTATAACAAAACCATATTCACTTTATAGGTAAAAAATAATTAAAGCTACATATTTTATATGACTATAATTAACTTAAACTAAAAATAAAATGCCTATTTTATGAAACCGCTACTAACGGTGCCAAAATTCTGGCAGCATTGAAAAAGCAGCATTTTGGGACCGTTGAACAGTAATACTTAACCTTTGACAAAGACAAGGGCTAGTATTTTAGCCCTGTGTTGGATCAGACGCCTATTATAAGTCTTTGAAAAATCTATAGGCTACAGGTCTCTATAGCCTAGGAGTTCCCATTTCGGCCTAAAGGGAATACCTACTGTGCTTATATATCAACACAAAGTTCAAAGTATAGTATTTGGTGTTTATTGAAGTTATGTATTTATTAATCTTTGTATTATTAAAAAATGATAAAACCTCCCTCTGCCAAAACATTTACATTTTTATTTTTAATTATTTAGTATATTTCTTACTTAAGCATTCATTTCATGTCATTCATATTCATCAGAGTAATATAATTCAGATCTATATGTGTTAAGTATACAAACATGCTCACGAGAATTTAAATCGAAAAGTAATCTTCTGCAAAATCTGCCTTGGTTGGACTTCATCCTAGTTTCAAACATTTTGCTTTTGAGCAATACAGAAAACACTACTGTAGAGTTAGGTACATATTATACTCGTGCTGAAACGGCTCTTTAGCAAGAATTTAGCGAAAACTAAATCGAAATTACTAAACAAAAGTGCCCCAAAACCATTGTTCCAAATACCCTTCTTCGCAATGTTTTTATTTTTGTACACCACCATTGTACGTTACTTACCAAAACAGGGCTCTAAGTATTAGCTACAGTCCCACTTGTGCCTTTATAAACAAAAGAACTAAATGAAATCCGTGAAACAAATGACATAATGATTATAACACTTACACACTCATACCCGTGCGCTAAAACTGCTTGTGTATTTTTATTTAATGTTATTAGGAGACGGTACAAGCACGAGTCCGATCTGGTGTTCAGTAGTAAACTCTTCGTTAAACAGATGCAGTTCGTCCCAAGTGACGGTAATGGATCCGTAACACTGAGACATTAAAGGCCTAACGTATAAACGCTGCTTAAAAAATTATGTTATATAGTTCTGCACACTGTAAAATTGTTCTGCGCCGTACTAAGTGACGTTATTTAAATTTAAGCAGCGTTTATAGGTAAGGCCGTAAGTTGTTGGTTCGTGTTAAATGATATCATTGAAATCAGAACTCAGTACTGCGAATATTACTACTTCACTAGAAAGAAATAGGTTGGTATGGTGGTAGTACTTTCCCGGAAGAAATCATTCAAAACAGTTTAACTGCGCTAAACTCGTCGTGTATACACAATAACACTTCACAACATCCAAGAACAAAGGAATCCACAGAACAAATATTTCCGCTCAACACACAAATGTAAGCATCGGCCAGGGATTGAACGTAGGGCCCCGCGCTAGGTAGGCAGGGTCACCAACAGAGCTATAGTGGCGTCAAGGTTTGATAGATGCATACGAAAGACATATCTAGAAGTACTCTACTAGCTTATTATTTATTCCTATGGCATAATACTTTTATTCATGCACAACTTCACAATTTTGTAAATCTTGCCCACACTCGTGTACTATTACAAACAATTAAAGGTTAATTATCCACTACTATTACACGTCAAAACTCAATTCTAGAAAAAAATTACAAAGTCAATGATAGCCATTATTAGGATTTTTTCTCGCCACCCATAGGTCACGCCACTCCTAATATTTATTCGGATCAGTAGATATCTGCCACCGCACTTCACAATTTTTTTGGCAATGAATATAAATTTGCAAAATAAATACACGTTACGTTGTTTTGAAGCAAACAACAAAATTCTAATTTAAACGGAGATATAACATCTGGCGGCCTTGTTTACTTAATCAAACACTTACAGCTTTGTGATACTTTCATTTTATGTTATTTTTTTTTCGAAAGGCACGTTGTGAGCTTAACTTTTATATTGTAATAATTTTTTTTACGAGAATTTAAAAATGACTTCAATCTCCGAAACTGTCCAGATAGAAAATATTAACTAGCTGACCCGACAGCGGCTTCGTTCGCGTGGCTTCGCAGGACACGATTAATTACAGTTTTTTTAACTAGCCCACGGGAATTCTTCAATTTACCAGAATCAAAGTATACTACATGTTGACCAGGGATATAAACTACCACCAAACATAATTTTGTTGAAATCGGTCCAGTTGTTTCGGAGATTAGCCCGTACAAACAGACCGACAAACAGACAAACCGATAAACAAAGAAACAAAAAAATGTAATAAATCTAAACTAGTTTGATTTCACTCCTTACATTTTTAAAGCACTAATGCCTGCTTAGCGATACCAAACACTGCAATTTTTTTAAGATGTAAAAGTTATAAAGAATTGTGACGTTAGTATTGACGTCACAATTCTTTATAATTTTTACAGTAATACTCTTAAAAAATTGCGGTTTAACTATTAAAAGTTTAACTATTTCTAAAAATTCATTATTTCGGTTGGATAGTGCTGTCAAAGCTGTTCAATAGATGTCGCTCCGTCCCCGTAAGACGGTGAAAATCAGATAGAGAGTTAAAACTCGATGCTCGGACATCTAGCCTCGGTGGCCTAAATGGTCATCGTCCAGGCGTCTGACACGGATTGTCGGAAGACGCGGGTTCGAAACACGTTCGAGGACATGAATTTTTCTCTCTAAAATATTGCAATGTTTGGAAACGCTAAGCAGGCGTTAGTGGTTTAAAAAAGTAATACTATAAAACACACACAATATTGTTATTTATTTCAATTGTTTTTGTAAATACATTGACATAAGTATTACTTTTTAAACAAAATGTTTTACAGCCTAACCTTTTTTGCTAAATCGCCTATTTGTTCCGTGACAACACTTTGATATACGGGGTTAAAGCTGCAATTAATAACTGGATCTATGCGGATAAAATTTTTGAAAAAAATAAACCTTAGTTTTTTCAAGTTGTTTTATATATTGTGATAGGGGATTGTAATGATTTTTATTAATGCTTGCTTAGTACGTCAGTGGGTATAATTACCAAGTCCCAGTGGTCTGCCGGAATTAACTACTTTTCTATTAAGAACTGCTTCTCTAAGGATTAACGCACACCAGTCAACCCGGCACCCTATTAGCGTCGTCTCAAACTGAAGCATTCAGTACCTTTTATTTATATATGGAATTCCATATTCTGGCATGCGACAGCACTTATGTGTTGACATCGTGCGGACACTGAAGCGAGGCGGTTAGGACACGGTGCCAGATTGATTAGTGTGCGTTAACCCTAAGGTTTACCTTCTTGATGTGCAACTATTAAGAAGTGATTCGAATAATTTTAATGAACATTGGTCTCACTCGGCTCAGGATGATCGTGCCTTCCCAATTAAACATGTCTTGTAGAGCCCTGTAAGTAGTTGTGTGCGAACAATACCTGTTATTTTATCAGTTTCACTTTTACGGGATTTTTATCTTCTCTTAATTACGCCTATTTTTTTTTAATTTTATTTATTTCGGAATAACTAACAGCTACATTATACACTATAAGATAAAAGTACATGGTTAATAACAATAAGTAATAATGCAGCCAACGGCGTTATTCACAAATTGACATTATGAGACTTAATTAAGAAGATGCAGCTAGAGAACATAGTATATAAGTAATAAACAAATAGCTAATGTGTGCAGATTAGTTACGTATAAAGAGTTGAAGATATAATAGAATTATAAAATTCAAGTGACTAAAGTTAATGCGAACATAGGTCTGCGTTTGACGAATCTTCTTCAGAACATAATAAAATTAAAGACGATTGAACTTATTTAAAGAGCATGCAAATATATCAACTGACTCAAACGACTCATTATAGCATTCAGCCATACGACGAATAGGAGAACGATATCCCGAGTTCGTACGACAGGGGTTAAGTGCAAAGAGCGAATGTGAGCGCATACTTCTCAGCGTAGCTGTTCTCGGGACAGCGTAACATATTTTGTCAACTAAATCTATGCAATCAATGTTATTGTGAACGACATTATAAAGAGAGACCGCCTCAAGATATTTGCGTCTGGACTTAAGTGATAAAAGTCTGTCTTTAGTGAGCAAGTCTGAATAAGAAAGGTAATTACGGAAACACTTATAGTTCATAGAGCGTAGGAACTTGCGTTGAACCCTTTCGATTGCCTCAATGTACTTCTTGTAAAAAGGGTTCCAAATAGGTACCGCATACTCCAACTGCGATCGTACCAAAGTTTTGTATAAATAAAGGTAAGTAGAGACTTTCTTAAATTCAGCAGATGACCTCATTATAAGACCAAACATCTTAAAAGCTTTATTAACAATTTTCTCAATATGTGAGTCTAAGCAAAGCTGACTATCTAGTAGGATTCCTAAATCTTTCACAGACGATTCTTTTTTGAGAGGGACACCGCAAAGGTGAAAGTGAAAGATGTTACTTTCTTTTTCTTAGTGAAGCTCAATGTATTACATTTAGGTATACTAAGATGCAGTTTATGGTCTGAGCAATAGGTCGTGAATCTGTTTAAATCTTCTTGGAGTAACATACAATCTTGAACAGATTTGATATGCTTATACACTTTGAGGTCATCTGCGTATAGCAGGAATTTTGAATTAAGAAAACACTTACTAATATCATTTATAAATAGCACGAAGAGGAGAGGACCCAGAATTGACCCTTGTGGAACCCCTGAGGTGACCAAAACTCCATTCGATTGGTAGCCGTTCATAACAACCATCTGTGTTCTATTGTAAACGTAAGATGAAAACCATCGTAGAAGATTTCCCCGGATGCCATTGTACGCAATCTTATTTAATAATATTTCGTGATCCACCTTGTCGAAGGCCTTTTTGTAGTCAGTATAGACAGCGTCAACTTGAACACGATTGTCGAAGCATTCGAACAAGTTACCAGTAAAAATTGCCAAATTGGACAAGGTCGACCTTCGTTGAACAAATCCGTGCTGCTCAGGAATTAAAATAGTGTGAATTAGTGGATAAATTGCACTATGTACCAGCCTTTCAAAAAGTTTCGACAAGGCAGACAAGATAGAGATAGGCCGGTATTGTTGTACAACAATACCGTCCTATCTCTATCTTGCCTTGAACCGCTTTTGTGTACCGGAGTGACGTAAGCACGTTTCCATATATCAGGAAAAATGCCTTCAGTAATACATTTATTGTAAATGATTGTGAGAGGGAAATAAATAGTATCGGCAGTATGTTTAAGGAAATAAGGAGGTAACCCATCAGGCCCCGAGCCTTTAGCAACATCCAAAATTGTGAGTTCACGGAGTACCTGAGACTCTTCAAAATTAAGGTCGGTTATTAATATATTGTTGTCCGAGTAATTTGAGGGAGGTTCCCATCGACTAAGTGTAGGCAGTAATCTGTGGTGTAGGCGAGGACGGCTCAAATGCAGACTGAAAAAAGTCAGAGAACATTTTACAAACTATCTCAGGTTGCGAAGATTTAGTGTCAAGATATTTCATACCAGGTGGAACTCCAGATTTGGGGGATTTAAAGTTTGATAAGTATGTCCAGAAATATTTTACGTTAGTAGTGATACTATTTCAACCGATTCAATATATTTTTTGTAACATTTATCACACTCTTCTTTAAACTATGCTCGTAGCTCTGAAAATTTAAAGTAGTCAGAATTGTTTTCATGTTTTTTCCACCTAATCCAGGCTCTCTTTTTTCTTTAAAATATTTTTATCAAGGTGTATGAAAACCAAACAGGGAAATTAGATGATTTAGAACTAAATAATGGAACACGTTCCTTGATTATGCTGTTGATAATATTATAAAACTTATCGACAGCCTCTTCAGCGCAGAGATATTGCAGTGAGCCAACCCAATTAATAATAATAATATATAATAATATAATATGGGACAACATCCACACAAAGGCCTTCAGGTCCCAAACTAGGCATAGCCTGTACTATGGTAACCTGATGACTGATATACATACTTATATACACACCCAGACACAGATCAAACAGACATGTTCATGCACACAAATGTTTGACCTGTCCGGGGATCGAACCCGGGACCCGCGGCTCAGAAGGCAGGGGTGCTACCAACTGCGCCAACCGGCCTGTCGAGTTTTAACTTCACTTATTGCGGTATTTATCATGACATAATCTGCTTTGCGAAAGTTAAACCTGGTACTACGTTTTTTCTTTAAACTTATATTGGGTAGATCTATGGCAAAATACGCAACAAATGGTGGGTGAAAAGTGTCAGGTTTTACTAAAAAGCTATTGGCATGAGATTGGACTTTGCAAGGCGAATATAGCGAAATAGAGATGAGCAGATCTAGTATTTTACCTTTAAAGTTCTTAACTGTATTGTATTGCAAAAAATTAAAATAGGACATTAAATTACGTAGCTTTAAGCCTATTGAGGATGAGTCATTTATGGATAGGCCCTGAGAATATGTGGTAAGATTTGTGTTTGAGGAAATATTTGGACTCGACCAATCTACATCTGGCATGTTATAATCACCTAACATGTATACGTTATCTGAGCAAGAATCCCTTAGAGCATCTAAAATATATTCAAAGTGGTTTTCATAATCAATGACCTTTGCTCGAGGTGAAACATACGCAACACTTATTATATGCTTATTAGGCTTGTTTTTGCTGGGGAATTCGACAATTAAGTGTTCTATACAGGGCGGCGGCATAGCACTCGATCTAATTTGAGCATGATCAAATAGGCAGGGTTGGAATCCACGTAAGATGGCAACTAGTACTCCACCACCGTCCTTTTTGTCTGCCGTCAGCCTATCTCTATCCGTTCTAAATACAACATATCGTTGGTCTATGAATTCATGATCATTAATCTCAGGTACCAACCATGTCTCCGTTAGTACAATCACATCATATGAACAGGACAAAATATTCATGTAGAGTGTGTGTAACTTGGTTCGTAATCCTCTACAGTTTTGATAGTACATAACAAGTTGAGTTTTGCTATCCATCCGGAATAAAAATATATCTATGTATGCATTTATATAAAATGGTATTGGAGAAAAACATGCAATGAATTGAGTATCTGATGTACCAAAAAATATTTCTTGAGGCTGTACACAAAATTCCAGTTATGTGACGCAAGTATCGTAGGTCGTCGACATTTATTGATATGCAATCGAAAATGTTCCAGCATTTTGAATGTATTTTGTTTAAGCGTTCCATATAAACGGACAGTGAGTGCAACAGACGTATTACGTAAGGCAGGCTCCTACATATAATGTGTGTATAGTTATATGCATTTGAAAGTGAATATGAGGTGAAATAGAGAATACTAAAATAAACCGGTACTGAACCGTACAAGTATATCGCAATACAAAAATAATAATAGTACGAGTATAAGCGCGCGAAGGGAGTGTTGTTATTGACTGCTGCTTGTAGGCTTGATTTTTTCCAGATCCAATTCTGTGCGTATGACAAAGGCGGGTGACTCATCCCGCTCGCGTACGAGAATGGTGGAGTTTCTGGTCCAAACATATTTAAAGTTGTTTTGTCGCGCCAACTCCCGGCTCTTCCGAAATAACTGTTTGTTCTTTAGAGTAAGATGCTCGTTCATGTAAATTCTGGTCGGACATCCAGGTATGTCAATTTGATCAGTTTTTAAATTTTTTGATCTACGATATGCGCCCAGAACATTATCGCGTTTTATGCGAGACACGAACTTTACAATAATATTTTTGGGTCTGTTGCTATTTTGCTGGGCGTGGGGTACTCTATGTATTGAGACGACGTTCTGAGGCTAGATCGGAGCCTTCAATGCAGTTCCAATATTTTGGATAATAGCAGGCAAATGTTCATTACGTTTTTCAGGTACGTTGCACAGCTCAATGTTACATTGCCTGGCTTGTTGTTCTAGGTTGTCCATTTTAGCTTCCAAGTTGATGATAGCAAGGTTAGCCTCCGCACTCCGGCCAGCGTAGTCCTCAACACGTTTCTTAAAATCATCCTGCTGGTTATAACAGAACTGGACAGAAGCCTTCAATTGAGAAACGTCTTGGTTCAAAACTGACAAATCTGCCTTTATGCTGGTCTGATCTAATTTCAGTGACTTTATTTCTTCACGCATTTCGAGGAGAGTACTCTTAATGTCATTTCTAATCGATAGTATGTTGTTGTTGGTTTCGTTACGCCATGCCTCCATTTTACCGTACAGAGCAAACGCGTTAAAGTCAATCTCACCCAATTGCTGCGAGCTTTCGACGCTGCGGCTCTGCGCCGGGCAATCCTTGCTATCAAGTGATATATCCATAGAGTCATCACATGCAGGAGTCAGTGACCCATGGGCAGGGTGTTCGACATTAGTTCTCAAGCGCTGCGTCACATTAGCACATGAGGGGCATTTCCAATTAGACAAAACATCTTTAGTGAGTAGTGCGTACTGTTCCGGCTTAATATTTATGCAGTCACAGTGAAAGTTATCCTTACAAATGATGCAATTTAGAATATTACCGTCTGAAGGAAGTGCACACCTGCATTTATTGCAAAGCATTTTTAGGTAGGTTAGTTGGTTCGATAACGCAGTGCGATAAATGTAAATATATCGCAAAAGCTGCCCAAGTGCCTCCTGGTGTGTATAGTATGCGCTGTATTACGTGCGTACAGTACTTCTTCTTCTTCTTCTTATGTTCCTTTTAACATAGCCGGCAGATCGAACGTTATGCGAAGTTATGGTTTGCAACCAGCTATGAGCTCAATTAGTTAGACCAAAGCAAATAGGTGGCTGTAATAATAAATTCATCGACCAGCAATGACTGCGCAAATTCAACACTTTATGTTTGTTTTAAGCACAATATCCACAGCCTTATGGCGTTATTTAGCACTTATTTTATCGTTTTAATAAGTATATAAAATTCCTCGGATATAGTAAGCGTCACGTTACAAAGACGATCAAAAAGGTATATTGTTGTTGTTGACTATCACATGAACTCACTTAGTACCCCACGGTCACAACATAACGTAAAATTTCACATATGTTCACAAAACCGCACAATTACATTGAGAAATAGTGCATAAATCCAGTCCAATTACTTGCTTAAAATATTTTAAAACATTAAATTTACACGGAGCTAAACGAAATGTAAGCAAACAGGTTGCGCCCTCTAGCGGCCTAAGGCTTACTTTTGCGTGGGCAAGCCAGCTCAATAACAATTTCAATAATATACAATCACGGTAGCACTTGTTTTTGGAGGGACATGAAAAAACGATGGTTATAACGAAGTCATTTGGTCTAGACGCTCTATTTTAGGAGCCTATTTGTCTAGACCGGGACATTGACACAGGCATTACAATAAACTACTCATTGGTAAGTTCTGAATAGTTGATAAATTATAGGATAAGTTTACAAAAATACGTTGAAAATATACACAGAAAGTCGTGCATTTATATTATATTTATGCATTCCCACGTATTTTTTTAAGCTTATAGGAGACTGCATAAGCACGAGTCCCACCTGGTGTTAATTGGCAACCTCTGTAGATTGCCACTTAACACAGATGAAACAGATGAATTTCGTTACGAATGACAAACTTCACTGCGGCCCGTAAATAACCCTGAGAAGTTAAGTTGCTAAGTCTCAAGTGCCTGTAATTTGCTGGCACAGCAGAACAGGTACATGTACGGAGAGCTTGTGCTTACTTCACGTGTTGATGGAATAAGCATTACTCCTTTTATCAAAACTGCTAATGTTTTTCTTTACATACATTAGATTTTCATAGCTAAACTGAGAGACAACAGTTAGAATGTTTATGTCTTTAAACTTCTGTCTAAGGGAAACTCTGGGAGCTAAACTGTAGATCGCTCGTATAGCCCTTTTTGCAGTATAAAAATAGAATGAATATCTGCTGAACAAACCCCAGAGCAGTATGTCATAAGTCATAACGCTGTGGAAATAACTAAAATAAACTATTCTAGCTGTGTCTACATCAGTTAATACACAAATTTTTTTAACAGCATAAGCCGCTGAACTGATTCTGCTAGACTCCACAAGGTTCCTGTTCCATTCAATTGTATATTGGATTCTTCTTGTCTCACATTTGGTGTCGAGAACTTTATACAATTTGATTTCTTCTCGTTGAGGAGAAGATTATTTGTATTGAACCAATTCACAACTTTACCTAATGCATTGTTAACATCGTCATAGTTTAATAACTGCCTTTTAATTTTAAATAACAGTGAAGTGTCATCTGCAAACAATACATTTTCGTGATTCTTCTCTACATAATAAGGTAAGTCATTAATATAGATTAAAAACAAAAACGGCCCTAGTATTGAACCTTGTGGAACGCCCATTGAGATTATAGAGCCGGGCGATTTTTTACCATTTATGTCAAACCTTTGAATTCTATCGTTTATATATGAAGTCAATAGGTTGAGAGCCATGTTCCTAATACCGTAGTGTTGTAATTTCCTGACAAGTATATCATGTCGGACGCAGTCAAATGCCTTAGATAAGTCACAAAAAACACCTAAGGCATCCTGAGAGTTCTCCCAGTAGCTCTATAGTAGAGCGATTCGTTGAAAACCCAAATTGATTTTTATGGAAAATTTTGTTAGCACTAAAATGAGTTTCTAATTGATGTAATATATTTTTTTCGGAAATCTTACTTAGCGTAGGTAGTGCAAAAATAGGCCGAAAATTTGTTGGATCAGTAGTACTACCAGATTTGAGTAAAGGAACAAATGATATCGCACTTATTACACGTGGGCGTCGCAGACAGTTAACACATACAGAATGAGACGAAAAAGTTACCGTGCGGGAGAAAAATACTTATAGCTAATAGTCAGAGTAAACTTAAGTAAAGGGATGACGAGGGAAGCACATAAGAAACATTAAATGATTTTGTACAGTTGGCTTACACTCGTGCACTGTACCGAATATATAACAGCTAATATTCTACCATTAGTACACGTCAAAACTCGGAGTAACACACACACACACACACACAGAACCCATTAACGACTATCATTGATTTTATAAAACATTCCTATATTTTAAAGAATCAATAATAGTCGTTGATGGGTTCTTTTCCCGCCATCACGTTTAAACTTCTTTCATTTAGATCAATTAAGGCGGAGGAGTCACTAATTAATCTCTCAGGGTAAAGGGTGTAGTGCATCGCCAAGTCACCACTTGCCAGAAAGTGTTCAGTAAAAGTAGGTTTAGAATAGAGCATTTACATAACTGCGCATATTATGTTAAACTGTATAGAAAATTTTGTGTTATTAAACCTAAGTGCAAGAAAAATATAACATGAGGGTAGGTGAAAATAATTTATTATCAGAATTAGTCTTTATTATCTGAATTCGTTATCTACGCTATTTTTAAATAATTTGAGAACGAATACATTTTGTACTTTTTTACGTGACCTTACATTACCTTAGTACCTTTACATGTTAATGAAGGTTTTAAAGTTTGCACGTTGAAATGTGTCGCCTCATATTCCATCATAAATATGTACAGCAATTTCTCTTCACCCTATGTATTGTTATTATACTATAGGTAAATAGATATATTTGGTACATAATGTTGTATGTGGGCGCATGCCAAAACAATTCTAGGAAAGCAGACTGGGGACTACAAAACATATTATATAGATACATACTTAACAATAAATACCTACAGATGAATTGAGAAACTTCTTCCTTTTTTTACTCTGATATAAAAACTCGGTTGAGATGCCTTAAGCACTACACAAAGGAACAAAAATGATCTAGATCAATACAC
This sequence comes from Selenia dentaria, assembly GCA_917880725.1. NCBI lineage: Eukaryota > Metazoa > Arthropoda > Insecta > Lepidoptera > Geometridae > Selenia > Selenia dentaria. The sequence goes on along the minus strand of OU862883.1, from coordinate 32,321,056 downwards.
CCATCTGGCTCCATAAGCTAGTCATCAAGTATCTGCTAGCTACTTCGATAAAGAGGTACCAAACTCAACTCGGCGTCTCGTTTTTAATTTTAACAAATGGAACGTTTTTTATTAGATAAGTTTTCGTCTTCTTTCAATATTTTAATGTCGCTGCGAAGCTTATTGGATTCCAGGAGACGCCGCTTTTTTGTAAGTCATTTACCGAAATAAAAGGAAAATGCCGGTTCGTGTTTGTACAGTTTTGTTATGAAGGCGGCTTATTTGTTTACGGGTATTATAATATATAGTTCTAAGGCATTTTGAGAGCGCAATATAACGTAAAAAATTATAATATACATAATTAATAACTGAACACCTATAAATGCTAGTTAACTTTTAAAAATATAACTAGCAATATATTTATACATTTATTCTAAAAACATTTTTATAGTTAGACAATAAACATAATCAGCACCTCTCATAACCACGCCATATCCTGAAAGATGCCTTCATCTAGTATAGAAGAGTCGATTCTAGTCTACTCTAGTGTATTCTAGTCTAGTAGAGCCGAGTCTAGTGTATCCTAGTCTAGTAGTGAAGTATGAATGGTTGCGGATTGTAGGATAGCATGTGGCCAGCCCCAGAATTTCCAACTACCCGAATTCATTTGACATTGTCCAAAGACATTGCTCTCCTTTGCACAAAATCACGGTTGAAGACGCCACTATCAGTAACCCCTCCAATTATTCACTACGGCAAGGTATTTGAAACCTAATTGAAAAAGAAACGTCTAGAGTGGTTTCAGTACGAGCGCGTTCCGATGATTTAAATGAGAACTCAATTATGCTCATAAATAAAAAAATATAAAACTTATTATGTAGAAAATGTATTCTCAAAGTACCTTTGTACCGTTAGTACATCACTTTAAAGTATTTATTTAAAACGAGTGATTGAACAGCTACGGTTAAAAGTGCAAAACTGTTAAAGTTTCTTACAAATTGAAGTCAAATCAAGGGACGCTGTTAACTTAGTGAATGGTAGTAAGAACTAAACTCATTAAAGAAATTCTGTGGTTTACGAGTGATTTGTTATCGGTGGTCGTGGTCACCGGAACATTTGCATCATGTTATTTTTTTGTTGTATAAGACTAATATGATAAAAGGATTTTTAATATTTCACACTATAAGCCTTCAGGTTTCAAACTAAGTAACTTCATTATCTAGGGGAACAGTATGTATGTAGCGGACCTAATTTTCGACCTAAAAAAATCCATCCTAATGCCAATATCAATGCACCTGACATCTCAATATCAAACTTTCATAAGCGTTATTTTAATAAATTTAAAATCTTGTCTATAGTGACTTCATATATACTTACTCGAAATTTGTATATAAGTATTTGTAAATAAGTATATACCGTAAGTAGCAAGGTCACTAAAAGTTGTGGTTTTTACCAGAATATGGTACCGACTTTAACATAAAAAAATGTTTTTATATGAATTATCATTATTATAATATAGCATAATTATGCCATCGTAATCATATTTTTAATATTCAGCTAACTCTCACTCTTAAAATCATATATATAATAGTCACGATGAGGACAGACGAGAAGATATATGAGCTGGAAGAAGAAATGAGTAAGCTACGCTGGGACATTGTGGGGTTATCTGAAGTCCGTAGAGCGGGTGAGGACACGATAACCCTAAAATCAGGTAACCTACTCTACCACCGGGAGGGCGACCAACAGTCCCAAGGTGGTGTCGGGTTTCTCGTCCACAAGTCCCTTACTAACAACATAGTTAAGATCGATAGCGTTTCCAATAGGGTCGTATACCTAATACTCAGAGTATCCAAACGATATTCGCTGAAGGTCATTCAGGTATACGCACCGACGAAGTCGCACCCGGATGATGAGGTGGAGGATATGTATGAGGACATTAGTCGGGCCATACATACCTCTGAAACGCACTTTCTAGTTGTTATGGGGGACTTCAACGCGAAGTTGGGTAAGAGAAGCGAGGATGAGTCGAAAGTGGGGCAATTTGGCTATGGACAACGGAACCGTAGGGGACAGAGGTTGGCCGACTTCCTGGAGAAAGAGGGACTCTTTATGATGAACTCTTTCTTTCAGAAGCCACCTCACAGGAAATGGACCTGGCTGAGTCCCGATGGTTCCACGAGAAATGAGATTGACTTCATTATGACCACCAAAAGGCAAATATTCACTGATGTCTCCGTGATCAACAGGGTTAAAACCGGTAGTGATCACCGAATGGTAAGAGGCACGGTGAATATTAATGTCAAACTGGAGAGGTCTCGTCTGATGAAGTCTACGCTCCGACCTACTCGTGCCCATATTCAAGACCCCGAGAGCTTTCAACTTGAGCTATCCAATCGCTTCGATTGCCTTGAGAACATCGCTTCAGTGGACGAGATCAATAACAGGTTAGTAGAAACTGTCCATACAGTGGGTTCCAAGTACTTTAAACCCCACCGTACAGATAGGCCACAGAAACTCTCCAACGATACCCTCAACCTCATGGCTGAACGACGCTCATTGAAACTGCAGTCTTCGGATGATGCTGAAGCATATAGGCTGCTCAATAGACGAATATGGAAGTCCTTGCGACACGACATTCGGATCTTTAATACAAACCGTATTAAAGAGACGATAGAGCGGAAAAAAGGCTCCAAAGTGTTTGCAAGAGACATGTCTATTGGGCAAAGCCAGTTGACGAAGCTGAAGAGAGGAGACGGCAGTGTAGCGTCGACCAAAGCGGAAGTGTTAGGAGAGGTCGAGAGTTTCTACGGACAGTTATACACCTCGGTCGCTAAACCTGTTAGCAGCTCGGCCAAAGACCCAAGAGCCAAGCTGACCCGACATTATACCGAAGATATCCCGGACATCAGCCTGTACGAGATTAGAATGGCCTTGAAACAGCTTAAGAACAACAAGGCGCCTGGTGACGACGGTATCACATCTGAGCTTCTGAAAGCGGGTGGAACACCGGTACTTAAAGTCCTTCAGAAGCTCTTTAATACCGTCTTACTCGAAGGTTCAACGCCAGAAGCATGGAACAAAAGCGTGGTGGTGCTGTTCTTCAAGAAAGGTGACAACACTTTACTTAAAAATTACAGACCCATCTCGCTTTTGAGCCATGTTTATAAGCTGTTTTCGAAGGTCATAACGAACCGTCTCAGTCGCAGGTTTGATGAATTCCAGCCTCCGGAACAAGCCGGTTTCCGAAAAGGCTATAGTACCATAGACCACATCCACACGCTACGGCAAGTTATACAGAAGACCGAAGAGTATAACTTGCCTCTTTGTCTAGCGTTTGTGGACTATGAGAAAGCCTTTGATTCGATCGAGACGTGGGCAGTGCTTGAGTCTCTCCAGCGGTGCCGTATTGACTATCGGTATATTGAAGTGATGAAGTGTTTGTACAAAAACGCCTACATGTCAGTCCGAGTACAGGAGCAGAGTTCGAAGGCAATTCCATTGCAAAGAGGCGTGAGACAGGGAGACGTTATATCTCCGAAACTGTTCACCGCTACATTGGAAGACGCCTTCAAGCTTCTGGAATGGCAAGGACTTGGCATCAATATTAACGGCGAATACATCACTCACCTTCGATTTGCCGACGATATTGTAGTCATGGCAGAATCCATGGAAGACCTCAGTACAATGCTCGAAGGCCTCCATCGAGTTTCCCAACGGGTAGGTCTTAAGATGAACATGGACAAGACGAAAATTATGTCTAATGCCCATGTTGTACCTACCCCAATATCAGTTGGGAACTCAGTTCTCGAAGTTGTTGACGAGTATATCTACCTGGGACAGACAGTCAAACTAGGCAGGTCCAACTTCGAGAAAGAGGTCAATCGTCGAATCCAACTCGGCTGGGCAGCGTTCCGGAAACTTCGCGAAGTCTTCTCGTCAAAAATACCTCAGTGCCTCAAGACAAGAGTCTTCGACCAATGTGTGTTACCAGTGATGACTTATGGCACTGAAACGTTATCTCTTACTATGGGCCTCATAGATAAGCTCAAAGTCGCACAACGAGCTATGGAGAGGGCTATGCTCGGGGTTTCTCTACGTGATCGAATCAGAAATGAGGAGATCCGTAGAAGAACGAAAGTCACCGACATAGCTCAGAAGATTAGCCAGTTGAAGTGGCAGTGGGCAGGGCACATAGCACGCAGAACAGATGGCCGATGGGGCCGAAAGGTTCTGGAGTGGAGACCACGTACCGGCAAGCGCAGCGTAGGTCGTCCACCGACACGGTGGACAGACGACCTGAGAAAGGTCGCAGGACGACGTTGGATGCAGGCCGCTTCCAACCGGTCCTTTTGGAAAATCATGGGGGAGGCCTATGTTCAGCAGTGGACGTCCTACGGCTGAGATGATGATGATAAGAAATATCAATAGTGATAAAAATACTTTAGTTAACTACCAGCAGCATTGTTTGCTTCGCTTCCTGAGGTGAAATTACCAAAAATGCTTACCCAGCAGTTGCTTGAATTAGAAAAGGCGTTTTCTGCCAAAATTTCAAGTTTGTTTCCCAGCAATTTAGGCTTTGTGTTAATGAATCAGTCGGGATAATTACGGTTATATATCAAACTCACGCTAGTACTAGTACCTATTACAAAGACGAATGTTTGTGCAAGTAAGTGTGATAGTGTGTGTTTGTTACTCCAACAACGACTGAGCCAGTTTTGTTGAAATTTGGTATAAGTTAATAAAGCGCTGGATTTTTGAAAATTTATCCCTGAGGGGGTGAATTCAATTTATCGATGTGGCTTCGTATCTCCTAGAACAAGCGGCAAAGCCCCTGGAGGGTGAGCCCCAGCGAGTGTAGTGATAAAAACTTAATTTAATATAATATGTCAATCAATCCGCGTAAATTAGGTCACGAATGGAGTTACATTCAAAAGCTTATATAGATTTTTGTTATTTTATGAAGCTTGGATATCATTAACTGCTAAGTGATTTAGGTGTCAATTATATTAATTAAAATGGGAGACACGCTCGCAGCGTTAAAATTTTAATAACATAATAGAGTCTGATTTCATCGCAATTCTGGTGTTTCCGGTGGTTCGTGATGTTTATTCGCAATTTTAATTTATTCGTAATATTAATCGAAAAAGCTTTTCAATGTAAGATATTTATAAGTGTGTAACTATATGTATATATTTTAATAGACGTTCACATACTCACTCCCCCGCACTAGGATTCCCTGTGTCACTCAAGGCAGGGACACATACACATTGAGGCATCTTAAACATCCAAGACCCGAAAACAAACAACTCTGCTAATCACACAAACACTATCCCTGGCCGAGGTGATCGAACCTGGGATCTGTCTCTTCAAAAGCAGAGCAACTATCACCTAGGCCAACAGGGCAATATTGTTTTAAGGTAGGAAGACCCCAAAACAAATAATTCTGCATAGTACTAGTGGTATTTGTATTAGACTGGAGTAGTAGTAGTAGTAGTAGTAGTAGTGTTATGAGATTCAGTCGTCTGAAAACTATTTTTTTCATTTATATGATAAGTAGATATGAGCGTTAATATTTATAGATGAATCAAATGAGTTTTTCATTCAAGTAAATATAGTCTATAACATGTACTTGTACAGTCACATTAATAAGTAAGTCATTGTCCAGTATAAGCCACGTGCTAGTAAAGCGGCGGATACATTACGTACTAACAGTTTCACGGTAATTGACGAGGAAAATAAAAAAGAATGCTTCAAGATCTTATAAACTTAACCTACACTCGTGGACGTAATAATCCACCACTATTACACGTCAAAACTCGAAGAGATCAAAATATAGAAAAATATAAAAAAAAAAATTAGACCATTGACCACAATAACATTGTTTTTCCCGCTATCCATCTGAAAACTTCGACACTAGGATTGGTACTAGCATACCTACATCTAAACGCATCGGGCTCGCTTGGTGACTTTAGACCCGTACACCTCCTTCTTAGCGGAAGCCGGTCACGAAAATCAAACTCGCGAAATTGAATAAGATTAATATGAAAAGTTTAATTTATATTTAACCGCGACATTGCTCGCTGAAGTTATTTTATTGTGACTGACCTCCAAAAGGATTTGTTTTGACCGGACGTCCTTCGCAAACATTACAGTTACTTATTGGTAAACAATCACAGAGTTAAGTCTAATTTTGAACTATACGCTTTGTTTCTAACGTTATGGATATAACCATGTAGTTTAAGATATACAGGTGTTCCGAATTCAACGATAACTTGGGGGCTTAGCACGATTATCTGCGTAATTATAACGTAACGTGTCGTTCACGTAAAACAGACAAACTGCTATTTATCTAGGACAAGTGTGACACAGACACCTCATAGTTTGTCCGCCGAAGCGTGACATATTGACGCTTACACTACGAATACTTTTTGGGAAATTGTTTGTGCTATAGCCTCTGGTACTGGGCGAGAGGCCAAATTATACCGTACAGTTCTGGAAAAAACTAAAAGAATGTCACTCAGCTAAGGTATAATATACATATTTTCCAAAAAGTTGAAAAACGACACCAATGGTCTCATTTTTAAGTACTGTGATCACTAATTTCTCGACTTCGCAGTAATTTTTATAGTCTTAATCTGAAATAACAAAGCAATTGTTAGGCGGCCAAAATTCTACGTATTGTTATTTTAGTCTAATATTTTAAGTTTCATGGAGTCATGTTTTACAATCTAATGTCACTGAGCTTTAAATCATCATGTTGAAAAAAAAATTCACACTACTTGGCAAGTTATTTAATTATTTTTTTTGTAATGTTTTATAAGTAAGTTATTTATAAGTCAATTTAATTTAGTCAATGTATCAGCGGTTGATGCTATAGTCGTTTCCAGGGATCGAACGGCAAAATTAAGTTTGTCCTTTATCCTAGTTTGTGTTTTAGTTAGGGCAATAAGTAACATGCTGTTTAATGTACGGGACCCTCGCTGCGCGAAACCAACTCTCACTTAGTTATTTTTTTATAATAGTTCATCAAAGTGACTCCCTCTCGCCTGGTGGAAAGCGAAGATGGAATCAAGAAGCAATGACCATTAGTCCATACCCCTATAATACCTGAGAGATGCTTTTTCACGCCCGCTTGAAAGACCCAAGGTCATTGCTGCAAGGAAATACGTACGCCGTACTTACATGACAGAGGTAAGAACTGCTAAACTTTTTGGTTCGTGGTAAGAAGTTTACAACAGTATATGAATGCAATGCTAGGCCGGAACGAGTAGTTTGGGATCGGAATGGTGAGGAAAGACTAAGTTTAAAACGCTCTTCAGAACATTCGCCATGTAACAACCGGTAAAAAACGCTTGGAGAAGCTATAGTTCTACGCATTTGTAGGGGTTCTAGGTGTTGAGTGACTTCAGTGTCTCAGAAGGTCACCCTTGGACCGTTTCGGCCTAAAGCCATTTTGCCGGTCGTTAAGGATGGAGTTTTCTTCTAGGTAGCGGACCTTACACAATACTGAGGTGACAGCTACAGGACGATAGTTGGTTGGGTCGGGCCGATCCCCTTTCTTCGGCATTGGTTGAACGTTTGCCTCACTGCAAGCCTCCGGCACAATTCCTTACGAATAAGACAGGCAGTATAGTAGGGTCAGCAGAGGCTGGTTTATATTTTTTTTATTAAACTACATATTTACCGTTTTTAGATTTTTTTCTATATATTGTGTGCTGTAAGACATTGCTTCTTGCCAAATTTCATGATTCCAAGCTAACGGGAAGTTCCCTAAGTTTTTGATTCCGTTGTAAAATCGTAAAATATGCAAAAATAGCGACATAAACGGGCATACCTTTGGATCGCGTTGACTCACAAGTTTGAATTTTTCACAGCTGTAAGAGACTAAAGAGGGAAATTTCAAGTGGACATCTCTATGCATTCCGGAGAAAAAGGGTCTTGTGAGACAGACATACGGACAAAAACGTGATCCTATAAGGGTTTCTTTTTCCTTGTGAGGTATGGAACCATAAAAACAAGAGACAATCTGCGCTTAATATTAAACCGCACTCATACCATTTAGTAAGAGTTTTCGCAGCATTAGCTTCGACATAAACTTCTATCGCGATTGCGACAAACAAATCGTATCAGTAACGTTGATTCTGTTTAATTTTCCTAGATTTGTGTTTGTTTTGAAGTGTAATATTGAGTTATTAGCCACTATGTGTTCGTAATGGTGCACAATTATAGGCAAAAGGTAAAAAATAATGAAACGTTGTTATTTGTTTTCTGCATCGTCGCCTTAGAAAATTTTAGTAATGAATCCACCGCATTACTAGTACGGACTTAGACAGGGCAGTTATTTAATTAAAGACTTATTTATATGATTGTGACTTGACTCTGACTACTTTAATAAAAATGTAATCTGTTGAAACTATAAATACTAACATAGGTTACTTCAGGAATAGCAAATGTACAGAAGTACGAGACCTAACACTTAGGGAAAATACAACAATCAGATTAACATTCCCAAAGATTTCAAAAATCCCTTCCAATAACCACAAACGCGTCCGATCTCCGCAGATTATCCGTCCACATTAACCTTTTCAATATCATTATGATCCGTGCCTATTCAGTCTTATACGAGAATACACTTCAATTTATTTACGCCCCTTTTAAATACGGCAGAATAATGTGTTATATGTTAGAATAAAAAACAATTGAAAAGGTTCGACCTTTTTCTACGCAAAGTTCGGGAAAGCATCCTTTATTTTGCCGTTATGAAAGAATATTGAGATGATATTGAGTTATGTGTTCCTGGTACCCATTTACCTGTCCTCAGGCATTTGACATCGGTCCCGTTTTCCGATAAATGCTTTTGTATTCTGATCATAGAAATATTTTGCGTTCGGCTTGTAATACGAATTGCTGACTACACAAACACATATTGCGGCAAGTTTTCAATTGAAGAAACTAATTAAAAACTTTAATGTCCAGAGTAGATATTGTCAAAGGAAAACAGAGCCAGAATATTAAAAAAAAACATAAAAATCTAAAGCATAAATGGAAGTTTGTAGGTAACTAACAAGCGTTTTGTAACTATTATAATAATGGCAATTATATATAGGTGTTAAAAATTGCTAAATTAATTAAATTAATAAAATACTACGAAAACTGCCGTGATCACATAAATTTATAAAAATACACCTATTACCGTGCAATTCGGAAGAAGTTACCTGTGGGTCTTTAATAATACCTAAATCTACGGGTATTATTAGTGATCCAGTCAAACTTACTTAACAAAAACTGCATTTCGTCAAATACTTTTAAATAAAATAATCAATTTTATTAGTGCTTATATAATACATAAACAAGAACTTTACGAGCATAAAAAGTGAATATTATATATTTCCACTACATTCTTTACTAACAAACAATATAATGCAGAACACATTTGATACATATAGGACAATCAATCAGTGACCTGAATTATAGCTCGCTCCAGCGGACTTCTTGCTTGTCACCTCTTCTCACTGATTCATTTCTACACGATGCAACTAAAGTTCGCTGTAAAGTTCCGAACTGTGTCGATGTCGACAATCCATTTAAGCTCGCAGTGCAGAACTATATACATGTTATGTTAGACTGGTTATTAGTACAATTTTATTGATTGTAAAAAAAATACCAAAAACTTTAACCTTTTGTGAGCATGGTACCGACTTCGACAAGTTATTTCGATTAAATTTTTTGGAAAACATTTTTTTTTCTTTTTAGTGACCCTTGCTACGTACGGGATCGATTGTCATTTACCGTCGCTAAGAATATAATCATGATAAGCGAAACATTTTTTAGTTATTGGAATGAAACACAAATACTGCTTGACCGAATTTGATGTCATTTAAATGGTACCAACTCGGAAGTAAACTCTTTCAAATAAAAAAAAAGAACTTTAAGAATCAATCCACAAATGGAGGATAAATCAGTTAACATGCATAAAAAATAGATACAGTCGAACGCGTAACCTCCTACGCGTTGTCGATCGTGATATCGACTGCTGCGTAAGTCTCACGTTAATCCTGTTTTACTATTAAAAAAATATAGTTAACGTGAGTTTCAGTAACATTATATGAAACCTCCTCCTATTTTGAAGTCGGTTAATAGCTGCGTAGAATAATATTTAAATTCAATAGACGCTACTAACATTTATATGGTAACTAGCTGTCAGGCGTTTTCACCCGCGTGGTGGGATGATGATGATGATGATGATAATCATATGTCCTTTCTTATGGACATATGATCTTATCTACCTCCTTACTAAACTTCATTACGATCTGTGCAGTCGAGGCGTTTAAAGAACTTTATTTCTCACTAGCAGCTACTCTCCGCAGTTTCACCCGCGCGGTGATGGATGATAATGATGATGATGATCTTTTATAGCCTGTTCCTTACTCGGAGACTGGATGAAATTACGGCTCAATATCTCTGGCACGATATTAATATAATTATTTACTGCAAAATAGCGTAAAATATTGTAACGTAGAACACTCACTTGAACGATGGTCAGTTGAAATTAGAGGCAGTGTTGCCAGGTGCCGGAGGTGAAAAAGTACCCATCCGGCAGTGTTGCTAGCGATCGCTAGCAATGTGCCCGTACATGTTGGGCGGCGTTGGAACCGTCTGGTTCCAAGATGTTGCCCTCTGCCGAATCCAGCAAAGGACAGAGGTATCTGATACCTCGTCTGTAGGTGGCCGTGGGAGTTTTGACATCCGCAACACGGGCCACATTGTCTTTTCCATGAATTAAAGCGGTGATTCTACCAAGTCTCCAGTGCATCGGTGGAGTATTGGGTTCTTTGATGAGCACCAAGTCTCCGACGTTCATCGATTTGCTGGGGACGCGCCATTTATGCCGCTGCTGGAGTTCAGTGATATATTCAGTCTGCCAACGCTTCCAGAAGACCTGTCGAAACTGCTCCAATTTCTGGAATCGATCTAATTGAGTGGCTGGTTTATCATGTAGATCAGGTCCAGGCAATGAAACAAGTGGGCGTCCGATGATGAAGTGTCCTGGGGTTAAGGGACAAAAATCGTCAGGACTGGAGGATAGTGGACATAGTGGGCGGCTATTCAGGATTGCTTCTATCTGACTAAATAAGGTCGCCAACTCCTCAAATGTCAGGTGGGTGTTCCCTAAAATCCGTTTCATGTGGAACTTCGCAGATCGCACACATGACTCTATCAAGCCAGAAAAATGTGGGGAAAAGGGTGGTGCGGTCACGAATTTGATGCCCTGCCCTGAAGTATAATTGATGATATCATTAGAATGTGATTTCATGAACTCTGAGAGTTCTCGAGATGCAGCAACCATGTTACGTCCGTTGTCACAAAAAATTTCGGTTGGTTTTCCTCTGCGAGAGATAAAACGTCGTAGAGATAGCAGAAATGCGTTTTTGCTCAGTTCGCTGACTGCCTCCATGTGAAGAGCCTTGTACTTCAGACAGCAATAGATCCCTAAGTAGCATTTTGTAATTTTACAGCCTCTACCCTTTCGATCAGTTATGTAATAAGGCCCTGCGAAATCGAGAGAGCAAAATTCAAATGTGAAGCCAGGATTGACACGATGCTCAGGTAGCATACCCATAATAGGGGAAGGTGTCGTTCCACTGACTCTTCTGCATACAACACATTGCCTCGCAGTAGTGCGAGCCAAGTCTCTGCCAGCTATTGGCCAAACAGTTTCACGAATCGAACATAAGAGCAGCTGTGGCCCAGCGTGCAAGAGACGAAGATGTTCCTGTCGAAATAGTAGTTTGGTTAATGCATGTTTTGAATGTAGAAGCATTGGATGGCGCTTTTCATATGGATAACAAGAGTTTTCTAGACGTCCTCCAACCCTTATGATATCCTTGTCCAAAAAGGGAGTCAACGACAGAATGTAAGATCTAGGGCTGAGTTGTTTGTTTGATTTGAGAATCGACAATTCTTTCGGAAAAGATTCACCTTGAGATAGCTTGACTAATTCTTGAAACGATTTTTTCAGTTCATCAGGCTGCAAACTGCCAGTGTATTTTTTAGCTGGGTTTCTACAGTTGTGGATTAATCTAAGCAAATATGAAAATGTGCGTTGTAAAAAGTGAAGTTGTGAATACCTTTCAAATTCTATTAATGTTTGTTTGATAGTTTCGTCATGAGTAGTGATGTTTACCTTAATTTCAGGTAAATTATGTATGTCTGTGTCGTTATGAGTGTTAGTGGGTGGCCATTCTGATTCAGGTTGCCTTAGAAACAAAGGTCCATCCCACCACAATTCGCAATTCTCGATTTTGTCGGCCTCTACACTACGTGTGGCTAAATCTGCAGAATTGAATTTAGTTGGTACATGTCGCCATTGTGAGTATGAAGTTAGCTCTAAGATGGCGCCTACTCTGTTTGCTACGAATGTTTTTAATTTATCGTACCTCATGGCTAGCCAAGACAGGACAATGGAAGAGTCTGTCCAAAATACTTTACGTTTAATTGTACATCGCAGAGCGCGACATACGGCAGCCGCGAGCTGCGCACCTAGAAGGCAAGCACACAGCTCGAGTCGAGGTATAGTTGTTGGCTTTACCGGAGCTACTCTCGCTTTGGCACACAGTAGACGGACAGTGATGTCGCCCTGTGTGTTTTCCGATTTGACGTAGACGGCGCTCGCGAGAGCGAATTTGGAAGCGTCACAGAATATGTGTAACTCTGTGTGGACAGACGCTTCACACATGACGTGTCTTGGTATGTGTAGAGTGCGCAAGTGTTTCAGTTTGTCTACAAAATTGTACCATTGTTTACACAATGGATTCGGAATCGGTGCATCCCAAGGGCTCTTGTTTATCCAAAGTTTTTGTATCAAGATCCGAGGGATTACCGTGAGAACCGATAATAAACCTAGCGGGTCGAATATTTTGCAAGAATCGGACAAAATTGATCGTTTTGTCGGAGTTTTAATATTAGTGTTATAACAGCTCGGAAAGTGAATGAAATCTTCATTAGGGTTCCAACCAACGCCTAATGTATGTGTAGCAGAGCTAATAGTCAAGTTGTGTTGTGTATTACATGTGTCAGTCAGTATGCAAGGTGAGTTTGAACGATACTTGCGTAAGTTAAAACAGCCTGCACTAAGTGCAGATTCTACTGCGTGTTTAATTTGTTTTAAGTCACTAATGTTGTCACTGCCGGTCAGTAAATCGTCAACTAAAAAGTCCCTTTGAATAATTTCCCTTATCCTAGGGTCAGCGCATTCCTGACCCAGCTGCCAGAGGCAGCGAGTGCTGAGGAAAGTAGAGCTAGCATAATCATAGGTAACAGTGTTTAATCTCAACAAGTGCAGGGTGTCAGTGATATTTTCACGCCACAGGATCATTTGTAAATTTTTGTGAATGTCCTGAATGTTTATCATGCGGTACATTTTCTCACAATCTCCTGACAATACATATGTATATTGTCGGAATCGTATTAAAATATTGAATAAATGATCTTGTAGGTGTGGACCTATCATTTGCAGGTCATTTATGCTGTAACCTGATGTTGTTTTTTGACTGCCGTTGAAAACGACTCTTAGGCGAGTTGATTCACTGTTAGGTTTCCAGACTGCATGGTGTGGTATGAAATATGATGGTTGTGGTACAGTAGGTACCTCCGTAAGATGCCCAAGATCAGCATATTCTTTTATGAAATTTGAGTACAAACGTTTGAGTTCTGGATTTTTTACGAAACGTCGTTCGAGAGCAAAAAATTGTTGCTTAGCTCGTCTCATTGAATCACCTAAGCAGTCCGGTTCTGTACGAAGAGGAAGCTGGACACTAAACCTGCCTTCATTGTCACGGTAAGTATGTTTCATAAAGTGTGCCTCACATAGGATCTCCTCTTCGGTTTGTATGTCATTTAACTCAGGTATCTGCTCTATCTCCCAGAACCTTTGGAGATTATCATTTAAATCGTCATTAGAAATGATTTCATCTCTACTGGATTTAATTGTTGCATGATGGCATACTATGGATTTGGTTTTTGTTGCATGGTTTGTGTACAGTGGGCCTGCCAGAATCCAACCTAACCTTGACTTGCGCATGATGGGTTGGCTGTGACCGAGATTGATTTGTTCTGGTTCAATGAGATCCCAGAATAAGTCTGCTCCTATCAGTAAATCAACTGGAGACGACTGGTTGAAAGAATTGTCTGCAAGTTTTATGTTTGGAGGTAATTTTAGAGTAGAGATGTCTATTGATCTGTTAGGTAAGTCACCTGATATTTGAGGAAGCACCAGACAAGATAGATTTGATTCAAATGGACTGGCCCTCGATTTAAGTTTGACAGCACAACGCTGCACTGAGTTGGATGAATGAATATTACCTATGCCCATGATGTTGACTTGTGTTGGCTGAGAAGTCAATTCGAGTGTGGATTTTACTTTGTCGGTGAGTATTGAACACTGGCTCCCGCTGTCGAGCAAGGCACGTACTGTGACATGTTTGTCTGTATTTGGATTGTATAAATCGACTATAGCAGTCGAAAGTAGTATGCTGGTATTGTTAGTGGCCGTCATACCAACTATGTTGTCTTGGCAAGCCTGACTAAGGTGATAATCAGTTGTGATGTTTGCGTGTGTATTGGCTTTGTTTGCAGTCTGAGAAGAGGCAAAACACAAAAGCGTGTTATGCCTGGATTTACACTTAGAGCATGGACCTAACCTGCACTGAGGTGAAGAATGCCCTCTCCGAAGACAATTCACACAAAGCCGCAGCCGTGCGACTTCAGATGCCCTTTCCTTGACAGGCTTGGCCAGGAACGAAGCACAGTCGTACAGGCGATGACTGCCCTTGCACAAGGCACACACAGTTGTATAAGTACCAGCAGAAGAGCCAGCGTCAGCTGAAATCGCAAAAGATTTGGCATGTAACTTTTCATTTCGGAAAGAGTGGTTAGGTTGACGATAGGTGACTTGACGGTTCTCAGGTTTGTTATGTCGTACTGATTCTAGAATATCTGCCCGAGATCTGATAAATTGAAAAAAATCTTTTAAAGTGGGACTCTTTTCAAGAGAATTTTTATATTCTTCCCATTTGAATGTGGTGCTATTATCGAGCTTTGCTGATGCTAAGTGAACAATCAATGTGTCCCAATGCTCAGTTGGTTGACCAAGAGTGCTCAGTGCTCGGAGATTTTTTGACACATGGTCGATGAGAAACCGCAAGTCCTTGGCTGAATCTCGGGGTACAGGCTGCAAGTCAATGAGAGAGTTTAGATGGTTTGTTATGAGCTGTTTTTCGTTGTTGTACCTCTCGCAAAGGAGACGCCAAGCTTCAGCATAGTTTTTTGCGCTGATTTCCAAATTGCTGATGACCCTAGCGGCATCACCTTCTAAATAGCTATTGAGATAGTGAAATTTGTGAATGGGATGGATTCGTTCATTATCGTGTATGAGCGAGGTAAAAGTGTCTCTGAATTCAAGCTATTTAAAACCGGTTCCGTCAAAGTTGCTAATTTTGATTATCGGTAGCTTGAAGCTGATTGAATCTTTATTGTGGTTGCATTCATGACTGCATGCTGATTTTAATGAGTTTGTTGGTGATTTACAGCCATTATTGTTTGGTTTATTCTGGTCTAAAAATATTTGGGTTTGGGAAATTAGCATTGAAAACTCGCACTCAAATTCTTCACGGATATCTAGTTCAATGTCTAGTTCTGATGAATTTAAAAGCTCTATTTGTGACTGTAAATCATCAAAACTAAATGACAAGTCTCTAAACTTGTCATATCTCTGGGTCAATGCACCAAGATCAGCAGCAGTTACAGATTTTATTTGAATTGTTTTGTTCAGGTAATTTCTGTATTTTGTGATGCGACCCTTGACGGAGCTGCGCTTTATATTTAAATCCTTTAAATTGGTTAGCTGCACTGATGGTACAGTCAAATTGACACTTCCTGCAGGGGACTTTGTTGGGAACACTTCTTTGGTCTGAGACATAATGAACTAACTTTACTTCACAATAAAATTGAGGTAAAGTATGAAAAGAAATGGAAACAATACTCAAATTTGTGAACAGCAGTCCTTCGTGACACGTTGAAGGAGAGAAGATGCGTGCACTTTGCGTTGAGGATCAACAACACGACCTTTGACCCGCAAGTTCGACGTCAGCAGAACTTTGAACGTTCGAAATTGCAGAGTTAAGACCGATTTATATGTATCGTGACTATGATTGAAGTTAACGTTGTGAGTGTGATATTATCTGGACTTTAATTGGATATAATAATATGAGCGAAATTGATGGATATGGATTGACGTGGGTTCGCACCTTTTGAGGTAAAATAAGCACGTAAATTGCAGTGAATCGCGGTTGCACTGCAACAATGTTGACCTAATTTACAATGGCTAGCAAACATGAATGCGAATCACCCAGTAAATGGCTAGATACAACCTTAATTGCATGAATTATCGTGGCGTAATGTGCGTAAAATTGTACAAGATGGACACTACACGAGTGCAATTGTCACGAAAATATAGAGATATTACAATTCTTTCGAAACAAATGAGTAGTTGGCTTAGTTAATAGCAAAATATCAGCGAAAATATAATGGATTGGATAGCTTAGGATAGGACACTTCCCTTTTTGTGCTTCTTCAACTTGTAGAAAAGATGGCTTGATGACGTGTAGGCCGGTCGCCGGCCGGCGATTTTCGAAACACGAAATCACTGATTGTTCACTTTTCACTGTAATATCACGTCGGGGTTATGTTCCTTACTCGGAGACTGGATGAAATTACGGCTCAATATCTCTGGCACGATATTAATATAATTATTTACTGCAAAATAGCGTAAAATATTGTAACGTAGAACACTCACTTGAACGATGGTCAGTTGAAATTAGAGGCAGTGTTGCCAGGTGCCGGAGGTGAAAAAGTACCCATCCGGCAGTGTTGCTAGCGATCGCTAGCAATGTGCCCGTACATAGCCTATGTTACTAAGGGTGAATGTAGCTTTACAATGGTGAAAGAATTTTTGAAATCGGTCCAGTACTTTTTGAGCCAATTCGTTACAAACATACAAAATCTTTCCTTTTTATAATATTATAGTATAGGTAAGAACTATTGTTCACTTACAATGAGATGAACTTAACCCTTGAAGTAGGTTAAAAATAAAAATATTTTGGCGCCAAATCGAACGGAAAAAGCGCGCGAAAGTCACTATTTAAAAAATTCGCGCGCCCCGCAAACGTTTACAGGAGTAAAATCGTAGTAAAACAGCTATTTGTTCTATTTTATATATGTAAACGGCGTAAATTTACCCAGTACATCTTCCTTTATTCTATTATTATGTTATCCGTTTCTTGTTAGTCAAATTATAGAGGTAAAGTCAACCGAAAAAATACTTAAAAACTTGAACCTCAACAAAAAATAACAAATGAAATAAATTCTACAAAGACCAATTTTATCTCTCAAGCAGGTGTAAAAGGACTAAACATACAATCACAACGGTATAATAGACTTTGAAAACTTATAGTACCTATTTCATAAAATTATACATAATAAATCCACAAATTTTCATACAAACATATACTATAACGTTAACCAAATAGATCTCAAAATCGTAGTCCCACTCGTTATCAAAACAATATGGCGGCTGCTTTTATCAAGTTACGGGAATTGCTCACAAAACCATAATATAAGAGGATTATAAGCTTTTTCTTACCTCCCTCGAAATACCATTTCGAGGTCATACTTATTCACGAAAACAATACACTAGCACATGCACACCTGCGAAAGTTACGAGATATGGTATCGACGCCCATTGTTTTTTTTACTAGCCTACTGATAAGCAGAATAATTTATAATTCTATGTAAAAATGATTTCTAGGTGCTTATTAGTATTAAAAAACATCTGATAAACCGAAATGTAATATATATTTGAACAGTTAAAGTTTATGTTCAGTCCTGATATGGGTTTTAACTGCGGTACACCGGTGTGCCAGCGCCGCTTTATGCAATGTATAGATTTGGCCACCGGTGTACCGGCGCGGGTTTATAGGTTAAATATAACTAAATACACCGAATCTCTGTTAGCTTTGTAAACCAGATTATTTACGTATTGCTTTAAGTTTACTACGATATGCGTTAACACTGTCACGTTCATTCACTTCATTTGGTAGCTGATTGTATAGGTTTGCTAGGATCTTGTTTCAGCTTTGTAATGAGATAACAAAGAGATATAGAGACAGTGTGACAGAGTTACAAACGATTCAATACTAGTATGACGGTATGGATACATACAGATAACAAACACTCACACATTCACATCCCGCATTAGGATTCTCTGTGTCCACAAAACAAACGCCCAAGACACAGTATTTAACATATACAGGGGTAATGGTAATCAATTAGCATCCTTTTAAGAGCATATTCTGTACATCAAAACAAAAATCTTTTGTTCTACGACATTCAACAATTCGTATTTTTTAATTCCATACAAAACTTAATGATTTTTTAAGTTTTTTATTTGACCGGTCTAAACATAATAAACACTATGCCGACAAACCCCTTCGGCGGCGTGCGGGCGGCGGCGGCAGCGTAAGAAAGGGGTTGAGACACGGCAAGTCAAGGTCGTCGTAGCTGTGCTACGCTACGACGCGCTGTTAAGTAACTACATGCATGGCTATACGTAGATGAATGAAGTGGATGCGATGTAGAGTTATGAAGTGTAAGAGAGAATCACAAAAGATTAAATTTTTTTTTTGAGAAATTTGTTTAGTTTTGGGAAAAGTTCTAGAACAAAAGTTATTTGTTTTGATGTACAGAAAATGCCCTTAAAAGGATGCTAATTGATTTTATATACATTATTATAATAAACACTTTTAATGGCATCTTATCAGTTATGTTCCATCATCATTTTACTATTTCTTACTTTTTCCCAATCAATCTCTGCGTAATAGTTGTTGATATCGATTGTCTATATCAAATTACGCGTTCACTCCGAAAATAACCCCTGTTTTATTGTTTCTCATTTTCTTGTTGGTGAGTGAAATACGTCCTTATATTCCCTTTCCTCTATTAGGTCTTATGATACCAAAAATAATTAGTTTGTCGAACGACCGAAAAGCTAATTGTGGAAATACTCGAATATTATAATGTAGTTAATGAACATGTGATGTTAATGATTTTGACTTTTGTTAGGACGAAATAAATATATGTTTGATTTGTTTCTAAATCGATTCGTTCTCCGTGTTAGTAGGTTGAGTTGAAACCTTTGTAATCGATACACATTTGGAATACACCGACAACAAAAAAATAGATTGTTTTTAGTAAAATGAATACTTACAGAGATCTATGATCGGGTGTAAGAGCACACATTTGTCATTTGTCAGTTATATTATTAAATCAAACGATTTATCCCGGGAACAAAATCCACGATACAGACGCAGACTAACCACAAATGGTAAAGAGTCTGCAATAAACGATAGAATACAAAAGATTCAAGGCAGATTGCGCTAGCATGTGTTGTGCGCGGCAGCTGAAATCTCACAGTGGAGCGTCAGGTGAATCTCTTTTCAGTTCCGCCAAGTGTAACGGTTCGCCCCTAATCGTCTGGCCAATTTTGGTCCAAGTAAATTTTGTAAATTCAGCTAAGCCAATACTTAATTATTTATGCTCTAATAATCCTCTACCTATTAATATTTATTGCGCTAATCTAATTTAATTTGTTTTGGCCAGTGATCGTCTAGTCTATGGAGGACCTTACGTTGTGAACCGTCGTAGTACCTAGTTCTTTTCAGGAAGACTTGAGACAAAGATACTGTTTTAGAACTATAGGTTCCTAATAAAATCCTGGAGTAACTTCTAATAATAATAATGACCTATATGAATAATAAAACGTTTATTAAATGGTTGTGAATAAATAAGTAGTCAACTAATTATATTATTTTCATGGATTTCCCAATTTAGTCTAAACCTACTTTAGAGAATACGTAGTTTTGGTTAGGATAAAGCTCATCTAATTTTCTAGTCATTTATAGATATATATAAACCTTGATATTATTTGACAATGAAGATAGTAAATATGAGTTGAGTTAATTTCAAAACCATTTTCATTACTTTTCTACAAGTATTCCTAAAGATGAGGAGAACGAGTACTAATGGAACAAGTAAAATGTTTTTGGTAGCTTACTAATTATAATGGTTGGTATTTTATTGTCTTTAGGTAGCTCATCTATTTCTGGTTTATTCTTAGAGTTGACTGTTACCATTTACAGTAGGAGTTATGCTTCTTTAGATTATCCATATAACATATAGATATAGTGAACTATTATTTTCGGTTCTAAATGTTAGTCATTTGCACTATATTGTTTTATTTTTTGAATACTACTTAAGATAGTCGAGTATTCTGTTGTAATTTCTTTCATTTAATTTACATAATAAGTATTCTCCTTAGTTATGTTTGGTTAAGTCAATTGGTTATTTTGAACGCTTTCATTTAATATAATTGCATTAGACTGTTCACAATTTCACATGTATACAAAGTCTAATGCAATTTAGTGGAAGGAATCTTTTAGTGTTTCCGAAGACTTGCAACGACGGATTGTAGGGTTAAGGCCTTTACTGAGCGCTCAAATGCTCCCCTTTGGCACACCAGATCCCTTCCTGACTCCCGGCGCTGGCGCACACTATACGAATTCAATGCTGAGATATTGCTTCCTAATAGATTTGTTAGGTATATATTTTACAATGTTATTTCTGATATCGTCTCTCAATTTTACTTTGAAGGCATGTATTTCATATCCTGATTTATGATATTTCATACAGACTTTATGTTGAAAAATAATTTATTTTATGCTAGTAATCAAGCATAATGGTAATTCATTTATTGAAATAGTTTTTTTGTCTATTGTTGTTTTGATAGGTATTTATTTTTACCTTACTGGATAATTATAACAATCAGACAGATTTTGTCCTTAAGATATACAAATTTGAAGATATCTAGCATATTTAACTAGAATTGATAGAATCTACCAATGACAAATTGGAAAGTCTCTCTGCACTTTTAGCTTCAAGAAAATCCACGGAACGAATTTTATTCCAGCCGTTGGCAAACGTTATCAACAATTAGCCTCAATATTTTTAGAAGCGTAATGTAGTATAGTTGTTCATTGACAATATATCTTTCAGACAATTTATTCTGAACTGATCATTTTGGTTGGATATTTATATTATTTAATTTTCATTGTATATTTCATTTTATATTATTTAAACTTTTATTCCAAAGTCTAAAGTAATGCAATAAATAAAGTTAGACTTTTAGGTTATTTATACAGTAAGTTTGCTACTGATCAAAAGATTATTTGTGTATTAATCATTTTGTCATACATTTAAATAGTAAATTTAAATTAATACTTTTCAAGTCAACATTTACTTGCTCATAGGAATTATAACAGAATTCCTAAGAATATTGAACAGTCCCTAACGTTCCTATCCTATAATGCCTACAGTCTCCTATCAATCTAACTAAAGTGTCATTCAAAACTAGGGACCCGTGTCCCACATTTACATTTAATCGTGTAAGTGTTGACTTTCTCCTTAGCAAAGGGTCCAGTCCCTACCGAAGGGAAAATCTGCACAGCAGAGTGATCCCGCTAGCTGGTTTCCCTAACAGAACGAAATCGGGTCGATCTCCCCCGTTTAGACCTAAATCCTAGGATCGGGTGTGTAATGGACCATCATCGATTTGCGACTTTGGGATTGAATCCGGTCCGGAAATTATACCTGATAAGTGCGAATAAATAAATATAATAAAGATAGACCGCCCATAACAGTTTCTTAGTATCAGTAACCCGGTGTATAAGACATGACACACTGGACGAGCCCCGAGCACCAATACCAGAAAAAGCTATGAGAGGAGACTGTTAGTCGCTTGCTGAGCAAGAATACGACTCCTGGTTCGCCTCAATTCCCAGGCTCGAAGATAAGTATAGACCTTCATATGGCACCGTTAATCTCCAGTCTATACTACGAAAAACACTCGTTTTTCGATTTACCGATCAACACACAGTACAATAACTTTACAAATAAAATTTACTTTAACGCAACACTATAACGACATAGTAATTACACCAACCCGAACGCGATAACTTAACGGTATTCGAACACTATGGAAACTACTAAGTCGATATAGTCAATAGACTAATAATTACGTGTCACTGTACTAAGCGTAGATTCCTTGCCGATTGTTTGATGTATCATGAATTTACCTCTAGTACTTACGTCCTTTATATATCATCAACTGAAGCTCGATTGAAGCCGGCTGAGGCTCATTTGAGGCCGCTTCGACTAATCATAGTGTGTGTCTCTTGAAGCTGCGACTTTCTTAGCCAATAACAGAACTCTGACTATTCTTTATTATATATTTTCATAGTCATCAAATTCATTACAAGGGATTTTGTACCTTTTCGTCATAACAATAGCATTCAATTTGGTATGTAGTCTGTTTTTATCAAGGTTGTTTGTTATTAATTCTCGGAACGATTGGTTCTCGTAACAAAGCTTGATTGAGGTACCTTTATAGGAGTTTTGTTTGGGATAGCAACAATAATATCGCTTCATTTGCTCGTGTTTGTAAATTATGCTTCTATATATTTGTGGACTGAGCGGAACGCAAAGTGTTTCGTTACAGTTCGACCCCTGAATAAATTTGCGAAGGCTTACCGGAGGAAATTTTTCACTTTCTTACATTTTCCCACAAATATAGACAGATTCTTGATGCAGAATTTACATTAGAAAAGTATGTGTACTTCTAACTGGTTATTGCTTGAATTCAAACATAAGAATGTAAGTGTATCCCTTCATTATGTAGTGTATATTTAGACCAGACTATAAATAAATATCCCACGAGTCAGCAACTGAGCTTGTTAGTGCTTTAAAAATGAACAAAAATCACTCCTCACAAGGGCAATAACTTTCAAAACGAGAAACGTGAGTTGTGAGTTCACCCCGTCCCTAGTGGACGTATATAGACCTTTCAGAACTAAACTACTATTTTTTCGTTTGTTCAGAAACTGCCTACATAATCTCTTTTTAGGCTATTCCGTTAATAGCAAAGAGATGATAATTTTCCATAGTCGCAGCACCCCACCCAGCACTGAAATCTCAATGACATGATTTATTTAAAATCTGGTGTGTGTGAAGTGTGCCGAACCATTGCTAGTAAGCCTAGCGCCTGTATAGTATGGACTACCAATGAAATCAGCAACTACTGATGAATAATACTTTAACCTAACACCAAATTTCACCTTCATTGAAGTCCTTTGTGTAGTGATAAATATGTTAGAATTCATGCAAGAACAAGCCGAACAAGTTACTTAATCGTGTTTCATCTATGCCCCTAGCTTTAAATCCGTCCTTCATTCCATAATTGCACAATATACTATTTTTTATTCGGGAAGTTACAATGCCACAGGATTGGTGTGGGTGGTAGTATTTGTATTTTATTATCTCACATTATTTTCAAAGATAAGGTACAAGCTTATAATACAGTGAAAATATAGCATAAGACTAGCTTAAAATATCCTACACTTGACCACTGTTATAAAAATAGTAATTACTATACAGCGGTTATTTTATAACGAGAAAATAAACAAAGGAACCACGCTCTGCTTATTTCCTTTGTTGTATTGTACGCACAATAAGAAAATATCACATTCTAACAGAAACTAGCTCTATTCCGGTTTAACAAAGTGCTTAAATTAAATCCTCACATTGACATCTACGTGTGGATATGGACGTAGCGCAAGTATTTGTCGCAATGAGAAATACTCGTAGTAACGGTATAATTTATTTATAATGGTATCAAATGAAGACATGAGCTATTAGTTCGCCTACATCATATTTATGGAAGTATGATGTAATATTCCGTAGTGATGAGCAGGAAAGTGAGAAGAGAAGTGGGTGTCTGAACAGGTTCCTTCTGATTCTGTTGCATATGATACTCGCACTTCCAGAACTTCTTTTTTGTCCTTTTCAAATTAGCTAAAGCGCTTTTCGTGTGAAATCCAAAAGGCTGGCGCGGAGGTACGAGTATGAGTATATCATGTGTTGCTCTTTAACTCACTTGTTGCTTAGTGCATGTATTTAGCAGGATAGCTTAAATCACAGTCATGAAACTAATACAGTATACTATAATTTTCAAGTTCCAATGGGTTGAAAGTCGCTAATGTGCCGCGCTGTATAAAAATCAGTGCAGTTTTAGGCAGATACAAAGAATGGTACCTGTATAATGGTTCAACTGTATCATTGTTGTTTTACGATGTAATGGAATCTTCCACTATCTTTTACATCGACGACGTGGACGTTTCTCTTGCAATTTAAACCTTAAACATTCATATGAAAAATCTAATGAAAAAGTAGTGCAGTTGCTTTTACATTATACATTTCTCCATCACACGAAGGAAGTGTGAAGAGTCGTTGTCATCACTCACATTCTTCGACGCCTTTAACGGAAAAATGGTCAAATACCGTGTTTGTAGTTATAGTCAGGAACTAAAACAAAAAACACAGAGACAGCAACTAAACATGGTAAAAAAATTTACATATAATATTTGGAGACAAAAATACTTGCTATTTGCAATGTGTCGTTAGGCATGCCCTTACAGAGTGATAATTATTTCCTTCACATTTTATAAGTACGTGTTTTTGGCGCGTGTGTATTTTAACTTGGGTCTGCTTTTCACTTTAAATAGCTGTTTTTGACAGTAAAACAATTTGTAACATAGTTTTTAAACAATCCTCGTAACGTCCCGTAAAGCGGAAATAACAGCAACTGGACTAATGAAAGAGTTAACTTTTAATTAACTTCCTTTTTGAAATTGTCTTGAAGGCCGCGGGCCTTCCGTGAAACTTCGAACTTCGCCGGTAAGGGTTGGCCAAGTTTTAAACAATAAAGAGAAAAATCACCGAAAAGTTTAATTCTAAACTCCGTTTTGTTGGGTAGTTTTGTGTACTTACAATAAAGTTTAGCGAATGGTACGTAGAATGTTTATTTAAACCGAGGGAACATTGAAATGTTTTTCTGTTTTCTGAATACGAATTTATTTAGGGTTTTATTTAAAAAAGAAATGTAGCGCTATGGTAGTGCTTGAAATTACTAAAAGTGGAACAGTAGAACAGTACATTTTTGAATATACCTACCAATAGCTACTGTAAAATTTATTAATAATAATCACCTTTCAGTGACATGGGCAGGCTTATGTTCATATACTGAGATGGTGATGATGATGATGATTAAAATTTAAGTAGTGGCAAACTAATCTGCAATAATAAAGCTTACAATTGGAACAATTGGAATGAAAATCGTATTAATGTATTAGAGCCGCTACAAAGCTGGAATTGAGTCATATAAAGATGTGGTGCTGTTGATGATTAAATAACATGAATTTCTAATTGAATGATTTATTACAAGTACAAGTATACACCCTAATTATTTAAATTTGATTTATATTCATTCACGTATTAATCGTAAAAATGATCACTTTTGTTCTTATTTATTATCAATCAATCAATCATATGTTTATTTGCTAGAATACAGATAGGTACTTTTTCAAGGTCTTATAGTAAACATATACTGATGTGCATTTTCCAGTTCAAGTATCTGTCTAAATAAATACCTAAAAACTTTTATGTCTCTTTTCATCTACTTTTTGGTCTTTATAAGCAATGTCAATGGACAACGGACTAGTATTATACGAATTGAATTGTACTATTTTTGTCTTACTAAAATTTATATTTAAATTGTTATATTCCGCCCAACTTTATATGAGCCAAAGCATCGTTCACTACTTTTTGAGAGGAATGTTTGTTTTCAGTGCTTACTATCACCGTAGTGTCATCAGCAAAAAGAATACATTTATGCTTAGTGTATTCTGGAAGATCGTTGATATATATTAAAAACAGTAAAGGGCCTAAAATGCTTCCTTGCGGTACCCCTTTACTATTCATTAGTGGTTCCGATCTAAACTTTAACTTACCGAAGTTTTCGTTAGTAACGGATTATTTTTGTTATTTCAGTAACTTGCCATCTATTTTGCAAATAGCTTGTTAACCATTCTAATGGTTTACCTCTAATTCCATACCAATCCAGTTTATGAAATAGTTTAGAATGGTCAACAAAATCAAATGCCTTTCTTAAATCAAGGAACAAAGATATTACAGGAAAACCACTATTGATACTTTTTGTAACTTTTTCAATTAAGTTGAAACAAGCCAGTGCCGTTGAGCTACCTTTCCGAAATCCAAACTGCTCGTCTTTGAGTATGTTATGTTTTGTTAGAAAAATATTTAATCTTGCAAACACCGCTTTCTCTAATATTTTTTAAAATATAGGAACAATAGCTATAGGCCGATAATTATTTGGATTTAATGTGTCACTGTCCTTATAAAGTGGTTTAACAATAGACATTTTATGTTTGTCTGGAAAAACTCCTTCCAAAAAAGACATATTCACAATATTCGCGATTGGATAGCAAATACAATATGCACATAACTTCAATACCTTTGTAGTCAAATCATCATAACCACTACTTTTACAATTATTTAGAGACAGGATGATTTTATGAATTTCATATGGATCTGTAGGGATCATAAACATTGTTTTCTGGTTTCTATTTATCATTCTATGTTTAATATTATTTTTATTGCATAGCTGGTTTTTAGTCAAATTTATGAAATGATTATTAAATATATTGCATATGTCTTTAGGGTCGTTAACTGTCATGTCATTAAAATTAATTTGTTCGATGTCATTTTTACTTAAATAATTCGATAGTGTAGATTAAATTATGTCCCAAGTGGCTTCGCATTTATTTTTGTCACTTTTTATGCGTCTTGAATTTACTATTCATTGAGCTTTGTGCACACACTTTTTAAATACACTATTATATTTTTTTAAATTGTTTTTATTTTTACATTTATTTATGTGTACTTGTCTATACTTCAAATACAATAGACGCTTAGTTTTGCTCGATTTTTTAATTCCCTTAGTTAGCCAATTCAATTTAGATGGCTTATTACAAATTTTCACCTTAATTATAGGAAAGCACAGGTCGTCAAATAAGCGAAATGTGGTATAAAAATAGTCAAAAGCGTCAGAGAGGGATTGACTCTCATACACTTCTAGAAAAGATAGGCACTGGTCAAATTTTCTCATGTTGTCCCAACTATAGTCACGTTTATACTCAAACCAGTGAGATAAGGCTCTCTGCTTGTTTGTCTTTAAGGTAATAGTTTGCGCTGTTTCGTGGTCTGATAACCCTAGACAATGTACTTCAGACTGGATATTTCTTATATTTGATGCAATTTGATCTAAGCATGATGCTATGCGAGTAGGTGATGTTATATGTGCCTGAAAGTTATAACTCTGTAATAAATTCAGCAAGTCTGCGGCCGCACTGTTGTCCTTAAGGATATCAATGTTCCAGTCCCCACAGATGATCACATTTTTATTTTTAAATGTTTCCGTTACATAATCAAGCAACTTTTCCAGTTTGTGGAGAAATATTTCAACTGAAACTTTTTTTTTGGTCAGATACTCTATATACATTAAATATAACAATATTCAGTCCAACTACCTCCACACCACAATATTCAAAGTAGATTTTGTAGTTATATTTGTTGGAACATTGACTGGTTTAGTCCCCAGAGTTTTTCTTACAAGGTTGCAGGAACCACCTCTACATTTATCTCTACAATAGGATGTGACTAGTTTATAACCATTGAGACGTATGTTAGACTCTTGGCCAATTTTGACAAATGTTTCAGTAAAACATAGTATATCAACCTCCTTCCCATTATCTGTTAAGTATGCTAAAGCCAAGTCAATTAAAGATAGTTTACTACAGAGACCAGCTATGTTTTGGTGCAATATTCTTAATTCACTCTGATCTATTTTTACGGTGTTACAATGTATTGCTGATTTAGTACGTGATACATTAGGAACGAAAAAAAAGTTTTTCGCTGTAGCTATCATTTGTGCTGAAATTATTTAGATTCTGCTTTGATTCATCTTTCAAGCAATTTGCTTTATGTCCTAAGAGATATAATTCTATGTTAAGTTTAAAAGTCACTAAGTTCAATTTAGAATTTCTATGATTGTAGTAGTAAAATTCTTTCGCTTCAATAAACTTACAATTATCAAATTTCTTTACTATCATTCGAAGCTCATAATTGAGTTTGTTAACATTCAAAAATCTATTCTCGACGACATTTAACAACAATATACTACATTTTATGAATTTTGTTACTACATTATATACGTTAGTAAGTAGGGTAAATATGGAAATTTTGTCGTGTTTACCCACCGATATAATAATAACAACTTCTTCACAAATGTTCTCAGCTAAATTGTCCAAATTGCATAATATATCCTTAGATGATGCATGGGGCTTTATGATTCCCTGAACGTTGTAGTATTTAAATTTTGGGGAGTTCTTGTCGATAATGTTTGTAGCCAGACCTCGCACCTGTTCATCACCAATAACGTAAAAATGCTTACTTCTATTAATTTCATCTGAACAATTATTAAGAGAACCCATATTTTTTGGTGTTGTATACGGCACATCACTCTTCTGTTTGGCATTAGGTGACTGTACAATTTGCCTGTGTATTTGTTTGCTTTTTTCAAGCAACTGGTTCTTTTCATTTTGCATATAAGAAGAGGCGGAAATACCTATTACATGCGATAAATCTAACTCGGCTTGACTAAAACTGCTTTTAGTTCTATTCTGAGTTTTTTTCGGAGTAGACTTACATATATCTTTTAGTTGGTTCACTCTAGTACTGTACGAAGTAATTTGTTTTTTAATTCAAAGTTTTCTGATAAAAGATTGGTTATTTCATTTTCGGCGATAGTTAATTGTTCTTTACATTCTAAAAGCTTTTTGCTAATTCCTCTATTTTATTAAAGTTATCAGACCTAATATTTGGGCAGCTTCTATTCAACTTAGGATTGCCTTTTGCAATTAAAGACAGATCCTCAATATCTTCTTCTAGTAGCAAAAATTCAAATGAATTTCCAATTGAAATATTAGCCTTGTAAATTTTTCGAACGGTGACATAGCTCTCAGATGACGTCAGTGGTTGTTGGACTTGTTCGGTTAAAATTGGCTGAGGTTGACTTTTACGTTTAGTTTTACTTTGTAAACATCCAATACACTTCCACGCTGATTTCTTCGCAAGATCCATTAAATTAAAGAGTTTCTCGGATCTGTTTACACAGGAGTAGTGATATGCATTTTTGCAACTGCAGCATGTTAATAGTTGCTTCTTAGATACAACTTTGTTACATTTACAACAGTTAGAAACCATTTTTAAGTAAATAAACCAAGTACCACTCGGCCACGGCTTCGTTAGAGCATGCTTTGAAAATAGTTATTAGTATCGGTGAATATCCAAAGCTATTCTGTGATTGGTCGGTCGGATGCAACCTTGGTCATTGACCTCCACGTTGAAATGACTCACGTGTATTGTGCACTGTTCATTTTTAACGATATTTAGATCACTAAAATTTTAATATATCACATAAAAACTGCACTTTGTGATTTTAAGCTTTACGTTAAACTGACCCAGGTAATCTTAACTTTACACTGATACAATTTTTTTGACCAAATCTCCACTTTTTAAGCACTATTTAGAATTTTAAAGACGGATAAAATTATAACACGACTGCTCAGTTACGCGACCAATAGCGATTCTTAGCTCTGGCTTGATTAGCATCATATACGACTAGCTGACTAAATGCTAACAACATAAAATGCACAAAATTTTAAGATATTGATCCCAGCCATTTACACAATGTGTTGATAAATAAGTCAGTCAGAATAAGTAATTTTATATTAGTTAAATATATTAGCGATTTGACTCCTAGTCATTGCAAAAACCTTACGAAATAAAACAAATGAGTTCCGCATAAAAACTTCGATTTAGGGAGCCGTATTCTCTAAGTCGAGGGAGACGTGGACAAACACACATTAACACATCACACACATACAGGACTCCAGCACAAACATTACTTCTCATTACACTAATATTTGCTCGACCGATTGTAAAAAAACTCGAGGGTCATTATACTCTACTAAGCTATCAGTGCTGCTAACCTTAGCTTTATAAGCCCTAACGTAAAAAACATTAATTGCTTCAAGATTTTTGCAATTCTAGAAAGTAAAATTACACATCCTCGGACTTTATTAAAACCCTCGTTATCTGAGCATCAAATTTAACTCGAATGGGGAGGGGCGACATCTATCGAAAAGCTTGCCAAACTTTATCTAACCGCATGCTTTAAAACTTTCGTACTAATGTCAGAACTCTTTATAATTTTCATAAATTAATTAAAAATTATATAATTTATAAACAAAAACTGCCTGGCGAGATCGAACTTTGCGATTATAGAGAACGAAAATTACAAATCCTCGGTCGAAAGACGCCGGTTCCAATAAAGTCAAAGTCAAAGTAAAAAACATTTATTCAATTTAAGCATCAAAGACGCACTTATGAAGGTAATTTTTTCATTATAATGTACTTTAAAGACTACCGCCGCGTTCCAAAATATATAGAGAATACTCTCCGAGGATGTGGAACTTTTCACTTTACAAGTACAATTTGAAAACATTAATACCGACTTCTATTCTATACAGTTATTGGAGTGTAATCTAAAAACTACTAGGACCGAATTTGATAAAATTTAATTGAGACCACAAGGGAAGCCAGATTTCAAACAAAAACATAGTTTTGAGAATTGGTTCACCCAATCAAAAGTTATGAGTTAAGAAACATAAAAGAAATACAGTCGAATTGAGTACCTCCTCCTTTTTGGAAGTCTGTTGAAAATTGCAAAGTTTGGTTTTGCTAAACAAGTTCTTATTATTAGGTCCCTATCACATATTTGGACGAAGTTACGTATAGATGGAAAGCAACACATAATAAAATAAATTTAGATGCAGAGAAATACTTAAATAACGCTTAGTTGCAGCTGCTCCGCAAGAAGTAAACTTGGTTTTTTATTATTAAATAAATAGATAAATTATTCTTCACTTAATAACTCCGAGGTTAGTAAGGATATCCACAGAAAGAGGACAATTATTTGTGCAAATTAGTGCAGTAAACATAGCCTTTATTCTGTTTTTTGTAGTGAAAGCTTCTTTATCTGCGTTGAGCAATTATTGGGAGGGTAAACGTTATGGGTTCACGTTGCCAATATGTTGTTGACGTATTACGCCCATCACCGACATTCAGTAAGTGCGTAAGTGTAACGTTATCGTATCGTTCACGTACACAGTACAAACTGTGAGTTATCTGCCCTACAGTCCTACTGTATACGCCAACGATCTTATTTAAAAATAGTCAGAACTTGACTTTAACAGACTACCTATTTTGAATAAATAACTTGCTTCGTACTGACTACTGAACTTTTATAGTATGATTATTAAGTAACTGTAAAAGCCCAAAACTACGGTAAATCCTTAGATGTGTCATTAAAACTGAAGTTTTACCGACTTTTAATATAACAGTCCAAACATACTCTTAGTTCTACGACCATCTTTTATTTCAAATGTTTACCGCCTTTCCCAGGCAAATCTTAGGATTTACTTCATAGACACGGTAATTGTACTATATAAACTACAGTTTGTACTGTATACGTCAACGATGCGATTATGCTACACTTACGCCAATATTCTTGGATTCGCAAAACTAACATTTACCAGTCAAAACTTGTAAATCCTAGAATGTACCAAATCGTGTTGGCAAAAGTCCGAAAACACTGTCATATTTTTTTAAATCCTTATACTTTTCAAGTCATATTGGTAAATCCAAATGTTTACTGGTAAAACGTAAGATTAACCGGTTATACAGGTTATACAGTTACATACACTTTGTTATGTGTATATTTAACCAACTCTCGTTCTTATACACATACACGTAACAATCAAGTCGCTCTAATGGATCCTGATGCAATTTCAATTAACAAAAACTCAATGTAATATTAAAAAAATTAATTAGGAGTATTAATTACGTAAAT
This sequence comes from Selenia dentaria, assembly GCA_917880725.1. NCBI lineage: Eukaryota > Metazoa > Arthropoda > Insecta > Lepidoptera > Geometridae > Selenia > Selenia dentaria. Next base: position 32,289,018 of record OU862883.1, on the reverse strand, counting down.
GAATCGTCTTGCATTTGAATAATAGGATAATGTTATAACGAGGGACGAAAGCCTCTTAATGTTTTATTAATTATTAATAGTCTTAATAGCTGAATTGGTTGTAATGCCAACCTCTGCCTTCAAAGCTTTAGTTATTTGTTCAATCATTGACTGGAGCCAGGTTAAATATTTTTTTTCGAATCTTGGACGTTGTGATCTGTTAATGTGATACTAACCTACATAATCAGCCCATTATTGAACTACTGCTAGGACTCGAGCTTTCCTTTCAGAGAGAAGAGTTGGGCCATCCACCACACGGGCCCAGTGCGATTTGTTGGATAGGCTAGTGGCCAACCCAAGTCGAAGTTTTCAAGCCACCCGAAGGACTTCGACATAGCCTAACGACTGTTGTCTTAAGAGAAACGACCGGGACCAAAAGCTTAACGTGCCCTCTGAAGCACGGAAGCGCTCAGGTGAATAATGCCATTAGCACACATTTTTGCACTTTTGACTCTACTGTGTTTTACACAGTCTAAGGGTTCCTTGCCCTACGAAACCTTAAAACACCTCAGCAAACTCTTGTTGTAATGTAATGACTTTTATTTATTTTGTACCTCAATTTAATCAGCTGTAATAAAGTAAGTCTTCTAAGAATAAAATACACAAAAGTCAGACAGCCTTTGTTCAGGCCACATCTCAATACTTAGTAGCGTAATACGTATTTAACGTGCCCCTAAATTCAATTTGCGAGGCTTACTGGGACCAGCATTACTGAGGCCTCCGATGTTGCTTCTGTATAATTTTGTGAGGACACTTTTTAGACCCAGTGGACTGAGTTCAAGATTATTTATATGGTGACAGTGTGACGGGTGGTGTATTGATTATTAAGCCATGTCGAAGAGAATGTTGTTTTTGTCTCGTTGAAAAGTGAAAAGCTATTGTACTAGGTTAGCTTAAGATCATACGTTCAATACCATTATTCTAAGGCAGAAATACCCCCATGCTATCAGATGTTACCCCACTGATTTTGTACCGTACCTAAGTACCTACACATGTTACTTATACTCTGATTATTAGGTACTAGCTGCGTCGCGCAGAATCCCCTGCGTGGCGATGAATGATGATGATGTGTTTTTTATTATTTTTAGTATTTAGTATCTTAAATATTAGTGTAGGTGTAGACTAAAAAACGATATAAAAAGAAATATTTAGGATTTAAGGACACTTCCGCTCGAAAAATGCTTATTGCAGAGATTCAGTGTGCACCATTCTCCCTACATTATGATTGTTGTATCGATACACACGATAACTCGCTACATTAAATGTATTATTAGGTATATGCAAAAGCTTTTAGGTAAAAGTTTAAAAATGTCAAATGTAATCACATGAAAATTATTATTAATTTCTTTGCGTACTATATAATATACGAGTACAATAGAACTTTCAAAGTAATTTAAAAAAAAGTATTTTATTTGTCAACATGACGCACAAGAACACGGCATCCGTACATGGTCGACAAACCGAAAGTACGCGCGAAGCGCTTCCAATCCTCCACCTTCATGAAGTATGGAACAACCTACCAGCGTCTGTGTTTCCCAATAGATAAAATCTGGGAGTCTTCAAGTACAGCGGAAATAGGTATCTTCTTAGCAAGCATGTAGGTACCACTATCAACCGCGTCGTCACTTCCCATCAGATGAGATTGCGGTTAAATGCTTGTTTATCACATTATAAAAAAAATGCGGTTAAACATTGCGTAGGTTTCAACATTGTACCTCTGGCAATTCTGACAGAACTTTCTAAAACACCAATCCCTACGGCCTAAAACTCAAGAAACCTTAATAAAAAAATATGATTAATGTGACACTGTGCCCTGACAGGTGGGGGAGACACTCTACTTTGTGTAAGTAAAATACGAATAATTGCTGAGGAAATTATGTTTCTTTTGTGATGCATATTTTAAATAGATATCCCAGAGGTATTAAGAGTTGGATGCCAGTCCGACGGCCGGATTTAAGTTTTGTCCTCCACTGTTGGATCACGAATCGTTAGATCCTAGGGAAACCTGACGATCCAAGGCAGTCTCTTGAATCTAGTAAAGGTTCAAGAGAATGCCTTGCCATGTTTAAATAAAATTTAGTGGAATATGTGATTTAAAGCAATAAATACGATAATAACAAGTACAATTGAGGACACGCATAGCTTTCGACGTAAACGCGTAAGCGCCGCGCTCTGTACGGCGCTTTCGACCTTTTGGACGGGACTCGCTACCAGTGCCGCTAAGGAAGTGACCAGTCACCGAGAGCCGTAACTACGTTTGTTTCGCAAGCTGAACGAGTTCTTCATATATTGTCGACGATTGGACTTGTTGTTTACTTGTTTCTTTACAATGAGTTTACAAAAATGCGCCGGTTGCAATAATGCGATAAAAGGAGTGGCTACTTCTATGCAATGTTTTCGGTGCTCTGACAAATATCACTACTCCTGCTTGAACCTCAGTAAGCAAGATTACATTGGCTTTTCGAAAGAGTACAGGGATTCGTGGGTGTGCCCTTCGTGCAAGTGTAAACAACCTAAGACCGGGGATAACACGAACACACCGGTGCGATCCACCGCCGTTCCCACGCAAATACTTAGCTCGGTGTTAGAGGCGCCGCCGGTGGCCCTCCCGGCTGAAGTGGACAGTGCCAACGTGACGGTGCGCTCGCGGCCTCGCAGCTCCTGCACTTGCACCTGCCTTTCTGCTGAGGACCTTCGTGAGATAATGAGAGAGGAGCTCGATAGAAAGCTCAACACTCAGTTGAATTTTATTCAGTCGCAACTGACCGGCTTCGACGAGAGTCTCACCGCCTATCGCACACAGAACGAGATACTTATACAAGAAAACGAGTCACAGAAAGCTTTAATCGCGGAGCTGCAAAAAGACAACGAGACACTCCGCGCTGCCACCCACGACGTGACCCGCCGCGTACACCTGCTGGAGCAGTTCTCGCGCTCTAACAACTTGGAGCTGCAGTGCGTACCTGAGAACAAGAGTGAAAACATTCTGAACACTATCCAACAAGTGGGAAACATAATCAAGTGCCCAGTGACCGAGACTGATATTCAGTACTGCTCACGAATCGCCAAACTGAATAACCAGAGTCCCCGACCTAGGTCAATTTTGGTTAAATTTGGAAATAAGCGCCTGCGCGACAATTTTTTGGCGTCAGTTATAAAGTACAACCGAAACAACCCTAAAGCCAAGCTGAACACCAGCCACCTCGGCATCGGCGGCAGCAAGAAGACCGCAGTGTACGTGAGCGAGCACCTGACGCCGGAAGCCAAGTCGCTGCACGCCGCAGCTCGTCGCGCGGCCAAGGAGCTCAACTATAAGTTCGTTTGGGTTCGGGACGGGAAGGTGTTCCTCAGGAAGACCGATACTTCGGGATACGTACACGTTCGGAGTGAAGAAACTTTGAAATCTCTGTCTTAATCATCATAATTTTCAATTTTATTTTTGTTTCTTTTAAATTTGTCGTTTGTTGTTGTTTTTTTTTATAATTTTTTATATTTAATCCTGGTCACAATTTTGCTTTACTTAATGATACAAGTCTATTATCAAAATGTACGTGACCTGAGAACCAAAACCCCAGACTTGTACAACGAGGTTGTTTGTAACAATTATGACATCATTGTATTAACGGAGACATGGTGTAAGAGCGGCATCTTCGATTCTGAATTATTCGATAGCAGATACATAGTTTATAGACGCGATGGTGAGTCTAGCAAAATTCATAGAAGGAGTGACGGGGGAGGGGTAGCTGTGGCGGTGTCCAGGCGTTACAACTCCAGGCGACTTGAAAATTTAGAGTCAAACTGTGAAGACGTGTGGCTACAGTTAGATGGTTATAATGACAAGGGTAAACAAGTATCCTTTTATTTGTGTTCTGTCTATCTCCGCTCACCCTTGCAACAAGAGGCGTTAGAAGATTTTTTAAGTAATTCGAGTAGTATTTTAGAACAAAATAATTTTGAAAACGTCATATTTGTTGGTGACTTTAATCTCTCACGAATAAGTTGGAACGTTAGCAATAATACACAACCCCTAAACTGTAAGCCTAGTGAAACCTTTTTACCTAATATGCTCCTTGACTTTTGTGAGACGCACAAACTAGTACAGTATAATAATACTTTAAACAAAAATGGCAAAATCCTAGATTTGGTCCTTAGTAACAATAAAAACATCGTAAACTTGCATGCGACCAATGAACCTTTATCAAAAGTAGATAATTATCACCCACCGTTTGTGTTTAGTATATCTTATTACGAAGTGAAAATTGGCGCCAATAGTCTCATTCCGAGCAATAACTATCGTTTCTGTTTTTATAAGGCAGATTATGAAGAAGTAATCAGGGATTTAAACGGCATTGACTGGGATGAAAAATTGGTCGCATGTGCATCTGTTGACGACATGCTTGAGGCTTTTTACACATGTCTTCGCGGCGTTATTGAGAAACATGTGCCCAAACGCTTGCCGAAAAGTAAAAAGCACCCGGTATGGTTTTCTCGAGAGCTAATTAATCTACTTAAGGAAAAACTAAAGTATAGGAACAAACTGAAAAAGTTCAATAATAATCCTTTGGATAGGTTGTCTTATGACCTCGCCAGGCAGCGCGCCAAGCAGCTCACAGCTAAGTGCTACAAAGACTACATAACTCGCCTAGAATATAGTTTGCGATCTAACCCAAAATTGTTTTGGTCCTTTGTCAAAAGTAAAAGACAGAACCAAAGTAGTTTTCCTGCACAGATGTCGCTAGGTGATAGGACTGCGACAAACGGCAAAGAAGTTTGCAACTTGTTCGCTGATAGCTTTTCTTCAGTATACAGTACAAGCCGTCTGTCCGGTACGAATACTGGAGCCATGACATTACCGAATAATTACTTGACGCTAATACAATTTGACGACGATCAAGTCTTTAAGGCACTAAAAAAACCTTGATTCGAGCAAGGGCGCCGGTTCTGATGGCATCCCTGCAGTTTTCGTTTCTAGAAGTGCTCCGGCACTAGCACGTCCTTTGCGTATCATTTACAACCGTTCGTTATCCACTGGTGTTTTTCCTCTCGATTGGAAGCTGGCGTTGGTAGTCCCTCTTCATAAAGACGGACCGAAAAATATGGTAAAGAATTACAGACCTATCTCTATTCTCCCAGTTTTTGCCAAAATCTTTGAGCAATTGCTTCACCCAATTTTGACATGGCATTTTAAAAACTTAATCAGCCCTCACCAGCATGGATTCATGAAATCCCGATCAACGGCAACAAATCTCTTAGCATTTATCAATGCTATTACTATTGAAGTCGACAAGCGAGCAGCTGTTGACGCCATTTACACCGATTTCAGCAAAGCTTTCGATCGCGTGAATCACCAGATACTTCTCAAGAAGATTTCAACTTATGGCATAGCTGAACCACTGCTAAGCTGGTGCTCATCTTACCTTTCTGCCCGGCAGTCTACAGTAGTCGCATCTGGCTTTTCGTCCGACCGTTTTCCGGCACTTTCCGGGGTGCCACAAGGATCCCATCTTGGACCTCTATTGTTCAACATATTTATTAACGACATCAGTGATTGTTTCCTCCATTGCAAGCATTATTTATTTGCTGATGATTTGAAGATGTTCAAAGTCGTAAACAGCTTATCTGACATGCTACTTTTACAAGAAGATGTCGATCGACTTGCGTCATGGTGTTGTTGTAATGGTATGGATGTCAACACTTCAAAATGCCATTCAATTCACTTCTCAAGGAAAAAGACCAGAATTCCCTTTAAATATAAGATTAATAACAGTTACTTAAAGGAACTTGACAGCATTCGCGACCTTGGTGTGGAGATAGATAGAGAATTAAGGTTTCACACCCATGTCGATAGCATCTGCTCTAAGGCGTTTAGATCTCTTGGCTTTGTACTGCGTAACTGCAAAGATTTCAAAAATCCAAAGACTAAAATTTTACTTTATAACTCTTACGTTCGGAGTGGCTTGGAGTATTGTAGCGTTACTTGGAACCCTTTCTACGACGTCTACAATAAGAAGCTTGAAAGTGTACAAAAGCGTTTTATGTGGCACCTCGCTTATTCCTGTAATGTTGCGAAGACCATCAGAAGCTACCCGGATAGGCTTAAATATTTTCACATGAGCTCCCTCTCGGATCGAAGACGCATGTTCGACTTACTTTTCCTTTATAAACTTGTTAACGGAGCACTTGACGTCCCCGAACTCTTGTCTCTTCTGAATTTCCCTGTACCAACAGTATTCACTAGGGCTGCGAGGAACAACGTCCTAATTAATCCAAAATATTATACCAACCTTGGCAAAAATGCACCTCTGAAAAGATTAATTACTCTACTTAACAAAATGCATAACGAACATTCCTTGGACCTCTTCAGTGGAACTGTTGGTAGCTTTAAGCGGGCTATCCGCATTATTGACTCAGCTTTATGAAAAAACTACATTTTTAACTTTGACCACGCAATTTAAATTCTTAATTTCTAATTACTACATATTATTATTATTATTATTTTTTGACTGTAACTGAACTGTAACTTTTATTACTCTTAACTGTGACTATATTATTAATTTCTATGCATGCCGTCTTCGCCTATAATTGTTGTGACATTTAGCTTGATTTGTACTTATTTAACATATATTGTAATGTATTGGTGTACACTACGTTGGCGGACTTAATAAATAAATAAATAAATAAACACCAGTGACAGATATTCTGCCGTGAAGCAGTATAGTGCGCCAATAGGCGTGAGAATTAAAAGATGTACGTCTCGAGGTGACGAGCGCAGTACAGTATGCACAACTTTAGTCCTATGTTCTGGATATCACTGCAACTGTCATGGGCAGTCTTGATGTTTCCCATCAGAGTTGTCCACCTTCTCACTTGACTGTATAAACAAAGAAACGCCCAAGTTTGAGTTGGACTCGCGCACCCAGGGTTCCATACAAACTTGTACGTAGGTATCTAAGTATTATGAGTTCACTAGTTCGCCTATCGAAGACTTTGCCCGACAAACTTAACTATGCAGTTCGATCCCTAGACACGGTCTTTGTTTTGATTCCTTTGTGAAATTGCAAAATATACAACATAAACAAATTGAAAAATTTAATACCGACTCCCATTCCATTACTTTGGTAAAAATCAGTTATTGGAGTGTAACTCAAAAACTACTGGACTGAATTTGATGTCATTTAAATGGGACCATACGGGAAGCATCAGCTTTCAAACAAAATACAACAATAATTTTGAGAATCGGTCCACCCAATCAAAAGTAATGAGGTAACAACCATATAAAATACAGTTATACACAAAAAAATACATACATATATATAAACCATAAAAACTGGTGAGTCTTTAGTGTTTAAGTGCTTATGTCAGCGAAATCAATGAATTACATTTCAGCTATTTCAAGTTCCGCTGAATCATTCAACAACAGATAGGTACATGTAGGACTTAAGAGGGCGGGAAAAAACTGACAATGGATGACAATGTTTTGTTTAATTTGGCTAGATTTGTGATTCCTCGGGATAATACTTATTATGATGGTGGATTATTAATCGTCAAGTATTCTTAACGGTGTACGAGTGTAGGCAAAGTGTATGTGTCAATCATAAGTGTGTAATGAAGCACGTGGATTGTGCAGCAACTGTCATGGGAAAGCGTCACGCTCGCCATTAACCGACTTTCATATCCCTTTATTAAACATTTGAATACTATCAAAACTGTTGTCTCTTACAAACGGCTAAAACAAAAACTCACTCATTAACATACGGCCGTATTCCAGAAGTACGTTTATATTAAAATCTAGACTTGTATATACAGATTAGAGTAAACTTGTGCACGGCATTCACTGACGAATTTCCGTTCAAGCCGAGAATCACAACTGAGTGTCTTTAGACTTTCTTATTGACCGAGTGCGCGATGTGAACGAAGTCTCTACGGAAAGGGATGTTGGTACTCGCATACAGGTCGTTTTTTCCAATGAATGTTGACGAAATTCAGTATACAGTTGTTAGGATTCCGTAATTTTTTTCTGAAATATGACGTATTTAAATTGTAAGGGAAAGATTTTCCCTAAAAAGGGGAAAGTGGGCTACAGCGTCATCCAAAGCTTGATTTTAATAAAAGAAGAAAAAAATTTAAACTCGCGAGGTCTACTGTTCGCAGAAATAATGGTATTCATGAATATGTAGATAGTCTACATATAGAAGTTTGCCACAGATGTATAAATAGCCTAAGTTGTCAACGTACACAATTACATACATTTACTTAAATTACTGTATATTTGTTTACCGTACGTAACGCACACATTGTCTCAACACGTACCTACGCCCATTCTACGACTGCCTGACAGCCAAATACTATCCAAAAACTTCAGCACAACTAAGTTATAAGGTTCAAGATTGTGTAGCATTATACAGTTACAAAATTCATTTATTTGAAACCACTCTACATTCATAAGAGTCGTTAGTGTGACGGCTCTGAAGTAACTAACAATTCACTAAAACTGAACGACGCTGTCAACAGCAATGCTTGACGTTATTAATTATGGTCTTTGTTTCGTGAGGGGTGGACAAGGACAAGAAATTGTATGGATTTAGTGTACAAACAAAAGAAAAAAAAAAAATATAGTTAATTGACCGAGCAAGCGAAGCGTCTCTGCTTTAACTCGCTATAATTGACTTTTATCTGACCGTATGTTTGTAATGGTTCTGTGTTGGTATGTCCTCCTGTACAGAGCACATTTTTCAACCAATCTTTACAGAGTTCAGTATAGGGAGGGGATATTTGCTTTGGGGCTATTCTCAGATCGATTTATGGAAAATTTGGTTCACACTTTAGAAGACAAAGATAAGAAACTATACGGACTTTTTGAATAATGATAAAAAAGAGAATGTTCAAATAATAGTAACTTTTCAGGAACATGACAAAAATTGCCTTTATTGATTCGAGATTTTGTTCTGAACTAAACTTACCAGTTTAGTTTTACATCGCTTAAATCGAAAATTTTTAAACAACTGGTTAAAACAGCGAGCGCAATCCATGCAACACGTTAAGTGACGGTGACTTATGCTGCATGCAAGCAGCCATTAGACCATGCCTATATGTACAGACTTAAACTAAAAATTAAAAAATTCCATCATCACAACTATTGCTGGATGGAACTACAAACGTCACGTGTGTAAAAGAAAAGTGGTCATATATTATCAAAACAATTGAGTTTGGTAAAAACAATTATTATTCAGCCGTGACCAAGTAGCATAAAAAGCTTGAAAATAACTGTTTGGGTAAACTTCACTGATGCTACGACTTAAGAGCAATATTTATATAGTATTTTTTTAAAGCACTAACTCCTTACAGCGATACCGACCCTTTATGACGGTTAAAATCAGAAAGTTAAAATTCGATGCCTGGACCTCGAGATTCGGTGGCCCAGTTGGTCATGGCGTCTGACAGGGGTTGTCTAGCTTAACAAAAACTGGACAAATACATTTGCGCTAAATAAAACAATCTCTTGTTTCTGGCTTTTATATTATAAAGTTGCTAGAACGGCAATTTTTATAATGAGGTATCATAGAAATATTTTTTCTTTTAAATACTGGCTCGCTAAATATTAATGTCAATTAAAAACACGCTTCGTTTGCAAAGAGTCCGTCGCTTTATTATTTGACTGTTTTGTATTTTACAATTAAGCGTATTAAAAAACAGAATTAGAATAATGTTTATTTATTACCTGTGTACAAGTGTACATTGAGAAAATTGAAACGTAATTTCTGTCTAGTTCCAAGCGTATACTTAATTATTAAAATGTACACTCAAATTATCATAATAACAGTTTTTATTTAAGAAGAATTACCTTATTTTTCTATGGTTTTTATGCTAAAAATAAATAACTTAGTAAATTGAAAAATGAAAATATTTATATTGATGAAAATAATTACAAAATAAATAACAAGTTATTGAATCTTATTACTAAGCATTGTAATTTTAGAGAGATATCTTTCATCTTCAACGAGATTCGAACCCTCGTCTTCCAGACAGACGTGATCCGTGACAGACGCCATGACCACTAGATCACCGAGCCTTACCGTCTGAGCATCGAATTTTAACTCTCTATATGATTTTAACTGTCGTATGGGGACGAAGCGACATCATCATCATCTGACACTGCTTGTCGAAAGACGCGGTTTCGAATCCATTCCGAGGATGTGAATATTTCGCTCTAAAATTGCAATGTATAGTATCGCTGAGTAGGCATGCTTTAAAACTCTTAAATATTTAAAAATTCTATTATTAAAGATAAATAAATAAAGATACATTATAAAAAAATACCTAAGAAATAGCCGAGGCATATTTAAATTATTGATATGCTTGTTCAAACTGATTTGCATAAATTTCGTATATTTATCGTTTAAACTTTTTACCGATCGCCAACATTTCCAACACTCGTTGCTTGCCATATTAATCCCGTGAGCACAACATTTCACTGAACCGAAAGGTTTGTTCTTAAATATTTGATCTTTGTAAACAATAAAATAATATAAGATTTTTATTGAAGAATGAGGCTGTGCTTATAGTACGAGTAACAACAAACAATCCATTAAACAATTTTTAGAGAAAAACACATATTACAATTAATTTTATTTTATTTTCTTTGATATTGTCTAATATACTTATCAAGTCGCAAAATTGGTCCAAAATGAAAATGCTACTGGTATAAGCTTTTTGTTACATTTATAAGTGTAAAATACTGTCAATGTATAAATGACCAAAAAGTTATATAATATTACTTTACGATTAATGACACGTGAACTAAATTTCTATTTGAAATATTATACCACTTTACACACCACTCAGTCTATTGGTTTAAGTGATGTAGATACGTTTATGTTGATATTACTAAAGGGAGACAATATGTAAAAGCGACACAGCTCTTTATACACCTTTATCACTTTCGTTGACATGTTTGTTGCACGTTACTGGGCCGGTAACGAGTTTCGTAGACACGTAGCTGATTCGTACAGTCGTAGCAGTTTCGTAGAGGCGTAGCATTGGAAATCGTAGGTTCGAAGGTTCTCGGTGTCATGCAGACGACGCAGAATCTCGCCTGATCGATCCTTACGTTAAGGTCATTTCATGGCCCTTTACAGTTTCATATTTTCCAACTAGCAATGATTAAATCGTACGCAAAGGGCGTTCTTGATCCGTATAATGTCACTGCACTTAACGGACTTTTTACGGCTTTATCACCTTGCAACTAGTGCATGTTGCGGGTGAACTCGCTTTTTTATCGTCCAACCATTCCTTTGACTTAAGGCTGGATCCTTAAATGCAAATAGTTACTGCATCTAGACTTATAATAACCACTAAACCCAACTACACTATAACAACCTAATACTATGCGTTCGGGCAACAGCAGTCAATGTTAGGTCCTTAATTCTAACCACGATCTTGTAACTCAGTAGATAAGAAAAAGACTGTTTGATAGTATACATTTTTTTTAAATATGTTTGACGGTTTATCTAACGCGGTACAGTCGAGTATCTCGACCGGTTTCGTGACCGCCCGGGCCACTTCTTAATGAAATACTGGCATACCCGGCTCCGTTCGCACAAGTACTATATATAAGTTAAAATTTTGTTCACAACTATCGAGTAATGTGTGTCGCTTTACATGTTATATATATATATATATATATATATACAATATATATATATATATATACACACGGGAAGCACCAGCTTTCAAACAAGAAATTTTGAGAATCGTTCTACCCAATGGAAAGTTATGCGGTAACAAACATAAAAAAATACAGTCGAATTGAGTACCTCCTCCTTTTTTTGAAAGACGGTAGAATAAACAATCGCCGTCGTTATTACTTCTCCTAATCTTTCGCAGGTGCGCGTGTGCGAGTGAATTGTTTTCGTGAAATGAAATGATAATTAATTTGTCATAAACATGGGTGCACAATATATAATGTTATAAAGAGGTATAAAGTTCCAGTTTCCGTACAAATTGTGAAATATATATAAATTGAAAAGACATAGAATTGTTATACACAATATTTTCAAAGAATTTACAAAGTACATAATAAAAAGGTCAGTCTTAATTTTTTAAGAGTAAAGATTTTGTTTGAAAATAAAATAAAAGATCGATAAAACTTAATACAATGTCAAAAATTATAATATTACAATAAAAAGTATTACTTAGATTATATTACATTAGTAGTTAAAAGTATGTAATGACATACTTTTAACTGATGAATGAGACCAACAACTTAATATCTCAGGGTGACGGGTGCAGTGCAATTACATTTAACACAAACAAGGGAGATAAGAAAAGGGGGGCGGGGCTGGTGTCGCAGCAATATGCCTAAAAACAGAACACATTGTTTGGGGCGGTTTGCAACTTTTGTATTACAAGACTGCATGCCAGTCGTGATATTGCATGTAAACAGTTTACAATGCTTGCACTGCACTTATACGAATATTCAAACGTTAAGTTTTAATACAGCAGTGGATGATAAAATTATTGAAGATAACTGAATACGTTGAATCGCGGAATACGGCCGCTGCTTGCGATACCAGGTTTTGTACTCAGCGCACGGATTGGGATCTCTCTAGATTTCTATGAGTGCAATACATCACTTGTTTTGAAATGAAAATGTTGTATACGCAGATATTACCACATAACACTTAATTAGTGCTTTAATGCCAATGCCGGTCAAAGCAATAAATTATACAAAACGAAAAAAAGGTGACTCTTTCTCGTTAAAGTTCACATTTCATCAAAACGGATGTTTGCAATACTTGTGTTCCCCAATTTTCGCCCAAAACAGATTGATGTTGTTTTCGGCTGACAGCGCGCTTCAGCATTTTGCATTAAGTGTCTTTTTTATGGAACAATTGTGAGTGTTGTTGTATTTGTCGCTGGAGATGATTATTAATGATTTTGGGACAGATTCCAACAATATGGCTCGAAGGACTTGCAAATGCTTCCGGACATATTATAAATTGACTGAATAATTATGAAAGCATACAACTGAAAAATATTTTTTTCTAGAATGTCATTTGTTAAGTTAAGAATATTTGCCCATTTTACGTATGCTAGAATTTAGTTTGAGGTTATACGTGTATTGGCGATTAGTAAGTGACTTCTTAACGTTATTTTAAGAGATTAACTAGAAAAACCATCACTAAAAATATTTTTTTTACGTTTCCTAAATGCAAATTAAGTCATGCATAAAGGATAATAAATTTTATTCTAAACTATCTAGATAGTTTAGGAATATATTTAATTTCAAATATATTATTTCAGGCAAATAAACCCATGAAGCATTCAAATTTCAATACAATAAAATATGTCATAAGTAAAGTCCAAAAATAAAATAATGTTCAATAAATGTAATAATAAATAATGGCATCATTTTACACATCACTAAAACATGCGGGAGCATCTACAACGTAGGAGACAAGACACGAGACAATCACGAAACATCTGATACCTAATAATCTGTTGTCAACTAACCGTTACGTGACCTTGAAATGGGTCTGAAATCTCTGTCTTATAGAATAATACTCTCATAGTAAATAGAAGACTTTAACTAATTATGCTTTAATTATGCTTTAATAAATTATTATTTAATATTTAATAATATTAAATAATAATTTAATCATCATCATCATCATCTCAGCCATAGGACGTCCACTGCTGAACATAGGCCTCCCCCATGATTTTCCAAAAGGACCGGTTGGAAGCGGCCTGCATCCAACGTCGTCCTGCGACCTTTCTCAGGTCGTCTGTCCACCGTGTCGGTGGACGACCTACGCTGCGCTTGCCGGTACGTGGTCTCCACTCCAGAACCTTTCGGCCCCATCGGCCATCTGTTCTGCGTGCTATGTGCCCTGCCCACTGCCACTTCAACTGGCTAATCTTCTGAGCTATGTCGGTGACTTTCGTTCTTCTACGGATCTCCTCATTTCTGATTCGATCACGTAGAGAAACCCCGAGCATAGCCCTCTCCATAGCTCGTTGTGCGACTTTGAGCTTATCTATGAGGCCCATAGTAAGAGACCACGTTTCAGTGCCATAAGTCATCACTGGTAACACACATTGGTCGAAGACTCTTGTCTTGAGGCACTGAGGTATTTTTGACGAGAAGACTTCGCGAAGTTTCCGGAACGCTGCCCAGCCGAGTTGGATTCGACGATTGACCTCTTTCTCGAAGTTGGACCTGCCTAGTTTGACTGTCTGTCCCAGGTAGATATACTCGTCAACAACTTCGAGAACTGAGTTCCCAACTGATATTGGGGTAGGTACAACATGGGCATTAGACATAATTTTCGTCTTGTCCATGTTCATCTTAAGACCTACCCGTTGGGAAACTCGATGGAGGCCTTCGAGCATTGTACTGAGGTCTTCCATGGATATGGAATAATAATTTAAATAATTATTATCAAGGATAGTTTGGAATATAACATATTAGTTAATAATAGCCCATTACTGTCAAGGCTGGAAATAAAGCAATTGACAGCCGAGTAATATAGAATAGAAGACGAGGCGAGGCCGAATTCTTATACTTAATGAAAGTGCTGGTGTTTTATTTCGTTAGGAACTGAAAGTAATGACGTGTTTATATATTATTTTATTTTATATACTTTTAACTGTTATTATATTATTTTCCGAACAAAATTAACCCATTTGTTTTATTTAATTTCTATTTCCAAACTGCGATATAAAACATAGTCTGTCTCATAAAATGTTGAATTAAGTAAACGTATATACTTGCACGAGCTGTTAATAAATATGGTACATCCACACAAGGTCTGCAGGTCCCAAAATAGGAGAACGTGTACTATGGTACATGCTTACATACATATACACACACAGACACAGGTCAAACGGACTTATTCATGCACACAAATGTTTGCACTATCTGATGACCGAATCAGGGCTAGACATATCTGTCTACCCTCTTTCTCTGTCTTTTGCTACGCGCACTGTTGGAACTCGATCGTAATTCACGACAGAACATGCTCACTGTGTCAGTACGTTTTTCCGAGTCCATAGTAGGCCGTTTATTGTCCTTTATTAAGTTAAGACGGGGTTCCACGTGCTTGACAATCTAAAACCATCTTCACGATTGAAATTACTGTCGCGGGCCATTGCATAGTTTTGGTTGGTTTAGATTACGAAGCATGATGACTACCGAGCCCGCCTTCAGTTGTAAACTTTGCGGTGTTAAACCAAGCACATCCAAGGAGTTTAAAAATTATGTTGGATTATGAGTGGCTCCATCTTTGTTTGTTACACGGTCAATATATTTGAATGAATGCAGTTTTGAACTCTCACGATATTAATACACTGACTCTTACTTGATTGACAAAATAAACTGGAATGATTCAGTCCAATCGAATTGATGTTTTTGTATTAATTTAGTCCTTTTACTTTTGTTGTATATTTAAGTAGCTTGATATATTTTCCTTAATTTACACAAAATCAATTTCTGAACGCACATATTAATATTTGACAACTAACAATATAAATGTCAATCCGTTTTCATTACTGACATTATTCTACATTTTTTTTTGTCTAAAATACATCATTAACCGAATATTGTGGATATATCTTGTCGATTCGAAACATTTATTTAAATACATTCTTTATTTTGAGAGGAGTGTGTGCGGTATCGACGGGTAGACATTTTGACAGTTAAAACTTTGTATTGGTAATTTTATTTATTCTTATTTTATATTTCCTAAGTAAAACCTATTTTTTATTGCTATTCGGGACGGAGATAAATACAACAAATCAAAACCATGAAAATCGGTCCAGCCGTTTTCGAGTTATATTAAATATACCCAGTATTGTGATACTGAATACTCGTACACTGCTTTGTTTTATGGGGTCATATATTCAAGCTGATATTCTGATATCAAACAAGGTATTTTAATCCGAGTATCAAATTGTTAGTCAGATTCAATGCTTTACTGCTCAATTATATCTGGAAATGTGTCGAACAGGGAATAGAAACCACAAACCAGTGACTACTATACCTAAGAACATGCGGTAACCAGAACAATCGTACCGTGTTTTTATGAAATGCCATGCTTGTACATTAGGTATATAGGAATACTCACATTGTGTCTAAGTTATGTAAATTATTTTATACTAGTTTATGCACCGAATTGTTGAATTCATTTATTTATATTTATTATAATTATATCAATAGTTGCGGGAGACTAAAATCTTCATACAATAATTTGGTACCAAAACTTACTGCCGTTTTAAAGTATACATGAACATTTCCCTAAGAAACAATACGAAGGTGTGTTACACAAACGGTTAAACTGCACGTAACAGGATACGCATTTCATTTTGAAAATAGAACGGAACGTCTAAACAATCTGTATGTACAGATATTGGATGTATACAATATGTTAGATTTGTGTAAAGTTATATTTAGTAAATAGGGTTTTAAAATAATAATAATTCATGATATATACAAAGTAACCAGCGAGGGAATAAAGTGAAATATACTCGTATGTAGTGAGAGAGTAAAGCTGTAACTTTAAATATTTTCGCGTAAACTTATTAAGTTCCCGCTAAAATTTCACACTTTCTCGGAAACTTTATTCATAAAGTCAAGTAAGGTACCACCTGCGGCTGATATATATAATTAAAAATTAAATGCTATCCATGGGTAACTAGAGATTTGGATATGTTTTAAAGTCTTCAAGATACTATAATCATTTAAGAATAAAGTTACGAGAAAAATAATTAATTGCATGAGTTCTCGTAAAATTTGAAACTTCGAGGTAAACTATTCTTTCTTTTTTGGGATAACACAACGTTGGTCATTTTGTAAACTCCTGTTTACTCCTTGTAAATTCAGTTAATCACTGTATCTGTTTATGCATAATATTGTAAGCTGTAAGAAATAACACTATACAGTTATTTGAATAAATATTTATTAATAATTGTTATTATTATTATATCGTGTTGCGTTAGTTAAGTAGTTATGTTATAATGTTGTCACTGGCACTTAATTCAGGGATAGCCCTTAGAGGTTAGTTCGATAAGATCATTGATATATATCGATAGCGTATGCGAGGAGTGGAGGTACAGCACGGTGGGTAAATGCACGCAGGAACTGTAATTTTGGCACGGCTGAGGATATTGCAAAGCTCGCAGTGGTGTTTGATTTAGTTACGTTAAGCACGCAATCTTGGTTTTTTGTCTTAGACAAAAGTAATAGGTTATATCGAAGGCCTACGGTTGCCCTAAAAATGAATATTTATATGTATACATGGGTTGGCTACTTGTCTATTTACCAAGCTGCACTGCCCAATACCCAGCCCAGCCCTCACGTGGTGAATATGGCTCAACTCCTCTCTCTGATAGGAAGGCTGGAGTCCCAGAAGTGGGAACAAAACGGCCCTATTATGATAAGGATAAGATAAGACTATTATCTATTATGTGCTCGAAAGCGGGAATAAATGTGCCCTAAACTATGACGTAGTGGGACTAGGTGTTACAGTGGTGGTTTTAAATTTGACTGGTTCCTCAATAGTGTCTAAATGTAAGCAATAAAATTAAAAGCACTTTTTACATAAAAGTAATTCCCTAAGTATTATTCACCCTAATTTGTTTGACACCTCTCTACATTTAACAACTATCAAAATTGAGATTGACTAAATTTTTTAGGTGTATCATGTAGACGCACCTTTTTCAGTACAATATTAGAATGTAAATTGAATATGTTGTGGTCCCCGGGTAGGGTTTGAACAACTCGGGGTGAAAACTAAACCCGCCTTGTGCAGAATACTGTTGGAAACAACCTTTGAAAGTACGCATTCCTTTTCGGTTGGGAGTTAGAAATTGGTAGTAAATCAGGTGGGAACAAAACCGTACAGAATAATTTAATGATGCTAATATACGAAAATTTATATCAAATATGTTATGTGCCTTCAATCGCGTGGAATCAGAGTATTGCAATTCTTCGGGAACTACCATTTGTGTATAAGCTATCTACATAAATAAAATACTTAATAAATATTATAATAAGTTAAATTAACGGGTAACAAAGATAAAACGAATATCCTCATTCACACAGTCTAGCATTAATATTACTACTAGCCGCACCCTGCGGCTTCATGCGCATAGTGTTGGTGATGGATGATGATGATGATGATGATGATGATGATGATGGTTGTAGCGTCCGCACCAAGCTGAAATAGTTAGTGGCTTAACTACTACATTGGGACAATTACAATAAATATCGTAATTAGATTTTGTAGTGGCTGCGAGATGTCAGAGACAATAAACAAATAGTGCGTACCTGGGTATGCCTCGCATCTCACGCAGCTTCCATCTAATCCACCTTCGATTAGTTCACGAGTTGTCAGCCTTGCGATTCTTCAAGACAATTGATTGAATCACGCACGCATGATGTCCAGACTCCCGAGGGTGTGCGGGTGTCCAGTCGATTGTTGGTGTTAAGGGCGATGAGAAAACTGCACTTTTACACAGATACGAGACTTCACGATTAGAAACAATACGCACTATTCAGCGGTCGGAGCGCCACTGGCTTGCCTGTCACTTTTCTCGCATACCCTCAACATCTATTTATTGTATGTGAATATTTTAGATTACCTTCTATTGTAAGGTACCTACGATGCGTTGAGATATATATTTATGATACCGGAACAATGGTGATGATGATAAGTATCCTATGTGTTACTCCAACGCCTTAAATGTAGTTTGTAGATAGATATATACAAATTACATTTAATCCAAAGCCGTTCTGTCGAGATTGAGTAACAATCCTCCATCCATTCAAACATCACCATTTATAATATTAGTAAGAAGTAAGATGGTAATGTGATGTTAACCCAGGGCACTACGAACTCTTGGACAAAGAAGCGCTGGTGGAAGCTTCTATTGTCCATGCCTGGCAGTCCCACCCGGACGAACCGGTTGAGGTAGAAGTTGAGGCAGAGCGGTTCCGGGACGCCCTGTCGCAAATTTGCGACGCTGGCATGTCCCCAGCGAAACCTTGACCTCCAAAGCGACAGGTATACTGGTGGTCTGACGCGATTGCCGAACTCCGGTGTGATTGTGTCACGGCCAGACGGCAGTATACCAGACATCGTCGACTGCCGACTCGACGCCGGAACGTGGAAACTGAGAGGCAGCTGTACGAGGCCTACCGCGGTAAGGTAATCGCCCTGCAGCTGGCTATCAGGAACTCCAAGTCGCAGGCTAGGGCTGAGCTCCTCGAGACTCTCAGTCACGACCCGTGGCGTACGGTGTACGGGCGCCCGCCCGTACAAGACGGTCATGGGGAAAATGCGTGCTTGGGCGCCCCCACTTACTGAGACTCTCGAACCCCCGTTGCTGGAAGAGGTGGTATCAGCTCTGTTTCCGAACAGGTCGGAATACCAACCCCCAGTAATGACCTCTCTGCCGGAGGGAGGTGGTGAGCAGAGGGAACAGGATGTCGAGATACCCCCTGTATCGCAGGGTGAGCTAGGCGCGGCCATACTGAGGCTGAGGGTCAATAAAGCCCCTGGCCCAGATGGAATTCCCGGGCGCGCTTTAGTCATCGCTCTCGGAACCCTTGAGGCCCGGTTCCAGCGCTTACTCGACGCCTGTTTGGAGACGGGACGGGATTTCCGTCTCAGTGGAAGACGGGCAGGCTAGTTCTTCTGAGGAAGGACGGGCGCCCCGCGGAGTCCGCCTACGCTTATCTTCCAATCGTGATGCTTGACGAGGCTGGCAAGCTTTTTGAGCGGGTCATCGCTCGTCGGCTCACGAAGCACCTCGGAGAGGTTGGACCTAACTTGTCCGACCAACAGTTTGGCTTCGAGGGGGTCGCTCGACTATCGACGCAGTCGAACGTGTCAGGACCCTCTCGAATGAGGCGACAGCCCACGGTGGGGTGATGCTGGCGGTGTCACTTGACATCGCTAACGCATTTAACTCTATGCCTTGGACGTGTGTCGGGGAGGCGCTGAAGTACCATGATGTGCCTCCTTACCTCTGTCGGATCGTTGGGTCCTACCTCTCCGAGAGGTACGTTTCGTACTTAGGGCGCGGAGGTCATGAGCAGCGGCGGGAAATGTCGTGCGGCGTCCCTCAGGGATCGGTCCTCGGGCCGCTCTTGTGGAACATCGGGTACGACTGGGTGTTGCGGGGCAATCTCAATCCGGGCGCCCACGTAATCTGCTACGCAGATGACACGTTTGTGAGTGCCCGGGGCGAGACTGTTGAGACGGCTGCCCGTCTTGCTACGGAAACGGTGGCACTAGTTGTCCGCAGGATAGAATTATTGGGACTCCAGGTCGCGCTCGATAAGTCGGAGGATGTGTGTTTTGACGGCCCTCGCAGGGTGCCACCTCGGGGTTTAATCATCTCTATAGGTGAAACCCGGATCGAGGTCGGGTCCTCGATTAAATATCTTGGGCTCTTCCTTGATAGCAGGTGGAATTTCCGCGAGCACTTCACTCGCATGTCACCCCGATTGATTGGGGCGCCCGCTGCTTAAAAGCGGCTGATGCCTAATATCGGGGGACCGAGATCGAGCAGCCGCCGCCTGTATTTGGGGTGGTGCGGTCCATGGCCCTCTATGGGGCCCCCATCTGGGTGGATACCCTGACGGAGTCAACCATCGCCCTGCTGAGGAGATCTCAGAGGGTGTTGGCAGTCGGGGTCATACGTGGGTATCGCACCATCTCCTACGAGGCGGCGTGCGTATTAGATAGGTCTCCCCCTGGGATTTGGAGGCTGAGGTCTACGCGTGTATGTACGAGTGGCGCTTGCAGCACCGAATCCGAGTCCTTCAGGACTGGTTGGACAGGGAACACGGGTCACTTACCTTCCGGTTGGTGCAAGTCCTTACGGGCCACGGGTGCTTTGGGAAGTACCTGTGTCGCATCGCTGGAAAAGAACCGACAACGGAGTGTCATCACTGTAGCTGTGTTGAAAATACGGCGCAGCATACGTTCGAGGAGTGCCCAGCTTGGGAGAGCGAGCGCCGTGAACTCGTCGCAGTAGTGGGGGACGACATCTCGCTTCCGTCATTGGTCAAGGCCATGGTGGAAAGTGAAAGGTCGTGGAATGCGGGGCTAGACTTTTGCGAACGGGTCGTGTTACAGAAGGAGGCTGCGGAGAGGGAGAGGGAGATTACCTCTACTCTCCGGATCTGCGCCCGTAGAGCCGGGCGTAGAAGGAGGGCATATCAAGCCCTTCTCCATCCCCCATAACAGAGGTCGCGGTGATGGACACGGAGGTGTCCGTTGCCGCCAAAAGACCTCGAGATGGCGCGTGCGGTGTTTCCGTGCGCCCCTCAGGAGTGCTGGGATAGAGTGACTCCTACTCCATCCCACCGGGACGGGGTCCTCATGGGAGGGCCAATGCCGCCGGGACCTCGGACGATTACAATAGCGTGCCCGTTGTCCCGATATTAAGGCGCCCGGAGAAAAACCGTGTGGTGGTTTAGTCGGTATGGTCTGCTTGCTGCTATGGGTGCAGTTGGTACGTAAAGGACGAGTCCGACATACCCCATCGAATCCCCCCGGGTTGGCGGGGATGTGTAAGTACATTACCCACACGTTAATAAAAAAAAACAAAAAAAAGGGCACTACGAACTGCGCTACCACCATGAAAGTTTGACGGGTGAACCTTTTAACTATACAGAATAAACAGACACTCTAAATAAAACATGTTTCTTGCATGGGAACCGTCTAAATTTCACATTTTTGTATTTAATATTATTATAATAACTTATTGTATCAGTTACAGTAGTTATTAATACTATTCGATCATCATTGTGGTATATCACCACAGCATATTATTAAACTTTGGTGGATTGTACAGATATCTGTATAATTTACCTTTTCGTTATTCCATGTTGAATATGCTGTTTTAGGAACACCTAATCTTAATTAAGATGATGGTTGGCAAGTACCACTTCTTTGGGATCTAGTGATCAAGATAATAAAATCTTAAAACCAGCTCAATACTGCAAGACCTCTGGACACCGTGAGTGACTACTGCGTGCATCGAAAACGTTGATTTAAATATGATAAGCAATACTTAAAATAATTTCCATAACAAAAACTGTCATCTAGCCTACCCGAGACCATGTTCACTGTAAAGTTCAAAACGTCAGGATTAAAAAATGTGAATTAATCCGTTTTAAGTTGTTAACTTTAATTATTGTACATACTATATATGCTTACTCAACGTTCTTTTATTTGTCTAAGAAAAAATGACATCTAAAATTACTGTAACCTTAACTTGTAAAGACCACAATCATGCCAAAGTAGGAAAACTGACGCTAATTGGGGGAAAAGGGGCTTTTACTTAATTGCCTATGCTTTTTTCGGAATGGGATTCAGATAGTGACGTAAAAGTGCTAATATATACCATTGGAATAGGTACATTTTCGAAGTTATTTTGTTATATACCATGCAACTGTGTGCTGATGCTTCCACAGCGCTTTGTCAGTTTTGTATTCACGGATTTTATTCAATATATCTGGAAGCACGGCTCTAACTTGAACTTACACCTGGCGGGCATATTCACTTGGGATTATTTGAGCGTGTGTTTGCGGACTATTTTCGGATTTCAAATCATAATTCTAAAAATAAAGGGATATTAATGTGAATAAATATTTACCAGAATTCTTTGGCAATTTTTTTATTCAATTGTTTTTCATCTTTGATGCCTATTTTTTGGAGTATTGATACATAGTGTATTATTATTTTCACGGTTTAATTTTACGATTACTCTACGGCAATTTTTTTTTGTCCTGGTGAAATCCTTTATGGATACCACCTACCACGGGGAGGTAGGTGGTTATGTGGGAGTCCGTATACCCACCAAAACCCCATGGTGTTCCGTCACTGCCGCCCTCGGCGGGAACGCGGGACAGATTGTCCACACGACCGCGAACCCGCCGCGGCCGTCCGTTGCCGGACCCTTCTCTTCGCGGCACGCCAGAACACATGGCACGCCGCAACTACCTCGGAGACCAAACCCGCCAACAATGAGCGCCAGACTTCCCCGTGTCTGGACGCCCGTGGTCTCCCTGCGGTGGGTCGGATACGTAGCCCCACCGCCTGCTACGTCAGCCACAGGGGATTATCCCCAGCGACCCCACCTCCTCGAGTCTGCGCCGAGCGCCCGGACTCCACCTCCTCGAGCCTGCACCAAAGTGCCCGGGCCCCCCTCCTCGAGCCTGCGCCAAAGCGCCCGGGCCCCACCTCCTCAAGCCTGCACCAAAGCGCCCGGGCCCCCCTCCTCAAGGCTGCGTCAAAGCGCCCGAACCCCGCCACTCCCATGTGGACCCGGCGGCCAAAGCCCATAGGAGCGGCCCCACCTGAGCCGGCCAGCGCACCCCAACGCCGGCGCGGCCCCTGGGCTCCTCCTGGCCTCACCGTGGAGATCCAAGCCACGGCTACTGAGCCCCCCCGCCACGTCAATGCGGGAACCCTTCGGGGGGGATTACTCTACGGCCTGTTGGAGTCGCGTGACCACTGGCGCTATTAGGTGAAACAGTTGAACTCGAGCACCAAACTTACCATACATTAAGAAAGCATGTCACATTGTTGCTCTAAATAAACGCAAACCAGGTTAAAGGACAAACTTAGATTTGCCGTTCGATTCCTAGACACGATTTTTGCACTAACTGCACGTATTAAGTTTGTAATAGTAAACTTACTTTTATTTTTGTATTAAGCTACATATTTACGGTTTTCAGATTTATTCCTTTATATGATGATGTCATTTTGTTAGGAAATCGCAAAATGTGCGAAAATATTACATTGTGTCATGCGTAGGCTTGATTTTTTCACAGTTTGATGATACCGTAGACTTGTGTATGATATAAATTTCAACTTGATATTTTTACGCGTTCCTAATAAAAACAGGTCTTGACAGACGGGCAACAAACTGAAAGGCTTTCCAAAGGTTTCACTTTTCCGGGTTGTTGACCAATCTGTTCTTTCTTATTCATGTTGTATATATTTTGAGTTTGTCTCTTATTAAATAATAACGTAAGGTATTTTATCACCCTAAGTTATTAATTATACATTCATGCGGGAATTCCTTCTACTGTAGTATTTTAAATAATATTATTATTATGTACAAGCTGACTTTCACTTTACTCCAAGAGACCTACCCAAACTGTAAGATATACATAAGATATATATAAATATTACCGATCTAAATCGTTTCGAAGTATCTTTGTTTCACGGCATCTATATAACAAACCTGTTGTTTCAGAAAATGACTCTTATATAATATAAATAATAATAATAAATAATAAATCATTTATTTGACAAAATGACATTCACAAGAATAGGGTTATAATTGAGCACCTGGTTCCCAAACTAGGCTCTTGACCCGGATAATTCACAAATTATTGCCTATTTAATATTTTTACATGAAATAGGTAGTTAT